>SMLS01063502.1:0-23554 GCA_004785975.1 Popillia japonica
GTAATAATCTGCAATCTAGGATAAAGTGCTGAAATGAAATACTGCGCCCTACTTTTTAATGCAATGGATACGTATTCCACGTATTGATTTGCAATCTACATTTCATTTTAACTTGGTAAGCTCTATTCGTAGTATATACTCGAGGTTGTTTCATAAGTTAATTCAAAGTTAGTCTCTGAGGTAATAAAAAGTTAAATTACGCAGATCTTGGCGCCGACAACTTATCGACAAGGAAGTTAATTAATAGAGTAACACAGAAATAACTTTCATGTACTATGACATGTTTCCTGAGACCGGAAGCATACTACATCATGCTCATGACCGAGAAGGCATTTATACACCATACTATACGATATAATGACCACAATATGATTTATTAGGTTTATATTATGCCTAATGTGAACTAATTTTGTTTTAATTTATCAAAAAGTGTATTGTGCATACAACACAATATACATACATTGAAGTACATACACACACACGTGCGTACGTATGTACACATTCAAAAAAGAGCATGGAAATATTTTCATGCATCTTCAACCAAATGATCTTCAATCTAGAACTATGTAGTGACAATGAAGAATTATGAAATATTTATCTCCAGTAGTACAACTTTGTCAAATCGTTGCATGTAAGCCAACAAATCCCAGTGTCTTCACCCATTATTGAATCATTCTGTTATTGGAAAAACGACTTACGTTCATGCAATGATCGAGTATAGTGGCCTTCTATAACTGGATTTTCAATTATTTTATTTATTCCTTTACAACAGTTTATTGACTTACATAGGTAATGTATTTGTTTTAGTTTTTGATTTTATTTCTTATTTGGAATAAATAAGATTGTGATAGCTCGTATGGTATTCCAAATTAAATTACCTGCCAAATGAGCCCAAATTACACTAATTCAACATAGGTTGTCATTTAAAAAAATTCAAGATGGCTGCCTCAGACAAACACCAAGTGAAACATACATCAAAGCGTGGATATTTATCTACGATTTATGCCCGCCAAATCTCAAATCTAAGGGCTAGTTCATAGCTCTCCGTTTGTCCGTCTGCGTTTATACGTTGACGGATGAAAATTTTTTTGCGGTTCATAGCGTTGCGTCTGTAACGTACGTTTATTGACAGATCAATTTCCTATGCTAACCGTTTTGTTGTGACAGGTCTAACCCATGTCTAACCTCACTTTTTTCGTAAACGGATGAACGGACGCGTACAAAGTTCAACGTCGGTCAACTTTATCCGTTATCGGATAGACTGTGAAGCACATAAAAATAACGTGCTGTGATTGGTCAACGTACAAACGCAAACGGACAAACGGAGAGCTCTGAACTCCCCTTAAATGTCAAACCGTTTCTACATAACCCCATTTGGTGCAATACTTTAGCTTATATAAGAACGGCAGGAAGAGAAGAACACCTCCTTATACTAAATTATACAGATATTTAAAAAATTTATTTAAAACTTTTATAACATTTTCTATAGTGTTTTAATAACATTTAAGAAGTAATTCTCAATAGTTTGATTGAATACATTTTTTTGACTACTGGTACGCATCCATGTCTCGATAATAAAATTAAGTGCAGAAGTGTTAAAACTGTAACCATAAAAGTTGAAAGTCTGCTATATACATTATGGCACATTTTAGATGACACCCTTACAGTTTGGTTATTGGTAAGAGTACATGTTTGAATAGTTGCATAATCTTACACATTTCATTCACTTATATTTTATGAGCTGCCCAACATGATTTTAACCTCTATAAAAAGGTTTTCGCCTGTAACATGATTACATAATACGCTACAGGCGTTACAGCTACCGTGACTTTCTGCCGTCCCCAAACCTTTCTGAAGAAGTTACATACAGCAGTGACGAAATGTCGAGTTAGTAATTCCTTTATATATTTTTTTTATTCCTATACTTTATTTTATTTTGGTCTTGTGTTGTATCTATTACTCCTACGACGCGGCCACAATCCGGAAGCTCACATAGTAGACTATTGTAACCACTTGTAACAAAGATTACAAAAGCACAATTTTACGTACCAATATACATATCTCCTATGTTGTTGTGTGCGGGTTCTCCACCCGCAATGGTAATTTGACAAGCCGTACAGCTTTACACTTGGACCCACCACAGACTACATAATAGATACTAGGTATGTACGTACTATATACCTCATAATTAAAATTTGAAATATAATACTACTACATATTAACAAAAATAGATGATTGTAGAATATAATTTGGTATATTTAAATATGGCGTATCCTTACATTGAGGTTATGCAAGTTTTTAAATAAATAAAGAATTCAAATTTTTATACGTACTATAGAATTGTTTTAAGAAGACTGATTCATGAAATGACGCCAATTTCAAGGGAAACTTAAATATGCGTTTTGAAACAAAGAATGTCACTAATACCATATAGGTATATATTTAATTCTGATGAAAGGTTGCCCGAAAAAAGACCAACGGTCGAATCAGTCATCGATGGCATCAAGGTATCAGGTCAGCAGAGATACTGCTACTTGCAAGGAGCTTCCTTGAGTGTAATGGGCATGTATATTAACACGCACTTGCTCGTGGTTTGCGGGACACCTAAAATGCGTGTGAGAGCTTAGACGAGTGCTAGTTGGTTAGCGTAATTAAGTGCTAGTTGGTCAGAGTCATTTAACGTTTAGAATAAACATTTTCGTTGAATTGTGTCTCGTGCTATGATTTGAATCTATGGTGTTCCACAACCCCCTTGCAAGGCGTGTAAAATTTTCCTAATTGTTATAATTAATTAAACATTCTTATTCGTAATCATCAGTAAGCGATAAACTGTATAGAATTTTATAGTTATATGTCTATATTGGCGTTTATCTTTGACGTATAATCTATTCACAAGCAGTCGAACAACACTGGACACTGCAATAACTCAGTAGGTGTGTTTAGGTACCTACCCACTTTACCTTAAATATATTTATTAAATTATAAAACATGTATTATGCAACAACCTACATCTAAATTTCCTTGGAAACTACTTCTATATAACTACTAAATAACTACTTACACCTGTTTATATGTATATTTCAATAATATTTAATGTTTATTATTACAATTGATTTTACCTATATGCTTTAACACCCATTTCGCTAGACGTAAAACAAGGATTACCTTGGAAATATTTGGCAATCATAAAGACATCAACATTTGGTAAATTATCTGATTGAGCTTTCATGAATCCAATATCAACCATTTTTCAGAAATCGTTTGTTGTAAAACCCGCTACTTACGTACGATATAATTTGTATAAATATACAAATAACGCGAATTAAAACAGTATTAACAGTATAGAAAATGCATACAAGCAAAGCAGTTTACTGAATTTGTACGTCACAAATGCGTTGGCCAATAGCGATGCGTTTTAAAATGAGTCATGAATTTTAAATAATTAATGAAAATTAATTATTAATATTTCTTAAACTATACATTTTTTGCAAAAATGATTTTTCAAATATTCATTTATTATTATAATGCTATCTAAAGAATATATAACTAGTGAATAATAAAATATACGCGCATCCCCTATTAAGCCCCTCGATTGAAGTGGTGTAAACTTTTGACATAACCTTGAAAAATGTAGTGAATTTGTATTGCAGCCTATCATGGATTATTATATCAACACATGTTTCTGTTACGAATATAATGTGCGTTGTGGGGACTCAACCGGCACGTAATCAACCTCAAATTTCCAATGAATATAACCTTCATCGTGCAGATTTCAGCACTCTATTTGTCGAAGCTGGAGCGTGATGAAAGTTGAATACACACGATAAAGCGTGAGGATAAAATATTAATGGCGATATTCAATTATCCGACTCATACCCCTGTTGACAAATCATGCGATATTTTAATGCCATAGCAGGCATCCGCAATTAATTACATTCCATGCCCATCCTATAATTATTCATTTGGCGGTTATACAGAAAAAGGGAACAAAGCGAACAGGCTCGAGGAAGACAAAAAGCACATGACGATGTAATGCGATCCGGTTATACAAAAACATGCGGCGTTTTTCGGTTAATTAAACAATGTTCTGTTTTCTACAGAACGAGAACATATATGTGGAATGCCGGATATTAGCTGAAAATTGGAGTTTCGTACCACATTTAGAATCGTTTCGAATCCTTGCGTGAACAGTGTATATATTATTGTAGAATAGATGATTTTAAAATATAGTAACCAATTCTCCCGCGAGAGCTTGAGGTTGCTGTATTATCCCGACAGTGATCCCTGATGATCTTAATACCGATAGGAATGTCATCAATCATCAATTTTCTTATTGATTTTCATTCACAGAGGAGATGTAATTTTAGAGGAGTTTGACTAATTATGGGTATACTCCGCTAGATACATATAAACCCAAATTTCTAGTTACATTAACAAGAGACACGATATTGGAAATTCATTTAATTAAATTGGTCCTCAAATAAGCTACATGTTGTCTGAAACCAAAAAGATGCACACGATTTTTTGTAAATCCAGAAATGGATTGCGTTCAAGCAACAGTTTAGTAAACCATGGCGAATTACTATTGATGGTAGAGCCAACCGTCTCAGTCCTACTGTACGGGAACGCACAACTGAACCTATCAGTATAATAATAATAATATTATTTTATTATGACTTTTGACGTGCGTATAAACATTAGAATTTTTGACTGAATTTAGGAATTCATTATTAAGACAATGAAAAGAAGTGATCCAAGCATAGAACCTTTTGGAATTCCAGACAGTACATTAATCACATAAGTGAGTCCATAGTTTGCACCAAGAACATGGTGCCCCTCTTACAATCTTATTAATTGGTGATGTTACAATTCGTTCTTTATTTTATTTGTTGCAATTCGTTTAATACGTAACACCTACATCATGATGACGATCTCTTATTGTTTGTATTGGAATCAGTCCTCCAAAAGCAACAACAAACTGAAAAAATTAGCTTGCGTTCCAAGTTTATAATTTTTACGTGCACATTGTAGGAGCTGGTCGATTTTGTTTTTGTCTTCTTCTACCAGTTCTCATTTCTAACAAGCGACGGCCCAATCAGAAAATTACACTTTGACTTCCTCCAAACATAGTCCTGCTGTATTTGCCCACATTCTATCTGAAAACTTTCCTAGTTTTAGAAAGGAAAAATTTGTGCTCTTATTTTTCCATATTATACAAAGAACGAAATCACGAAACTTTAATCGGTACATACCTATGTAATGTAAATTACATTTGTAAATATTGAATTTAACAAAGCGTAACAACTGAGAGAAATCAAAGCCATTTGTTACATGTATATATTTAGACAGTCGGGTTACTGCAATTACCAAATGCATATTGCATTACATCCAAATAATTGTTAGAATTATCTAATAGTTTATTCTATTGTTTAATGTAAAAAGACATGCATGCTTTCTGTTTATTGTTTTTTTTAACAATGAGCAGTTGCTTCAACAAAGAAGCTATTTCCAACGCTATGAATACCGTAGAAATAGAGAACACTATAATAAAAACTAACTTAAGAATTCCGTCCTTCCAGAACCTCTCAGGTTTTTCGGCGAAAAAAACATAAAAAAAACTACATAAATTTTTATCTCAATTTAATGAAAGAAGACTTTCTTACTATTCACTATTTGCGAACGCTTTTGTTCGATTGCTGTCCTCAATTTATGTACATAATTGAGAACCACACTTTCCAGAATTTATTTTTTCATTCTTAGGTAAAACTCATAATAGACAATTCCTTTCCGATACCTACTACTAGACACAGAGCATTACTTTCTTCTGATGAAGATTGGGTTTTGGGGTAGTTAAAGATGGTTCATCACGTTTGCTCAAAACATTTCTAAAGCGACCCACAAATGGAGGCGCCATCTATGACATTCTGCTGTGTTACATCGTGGGGGACCAATCAAAACGATTTACACTCAAGACTTACTATATTATGACCACATTTTTAATAACTGTGGGTCCGCCTATACTCCGCAAACCTCCAAGCACCCGGCGTGGTATTGACTCCACAAGATGCTAATACGTAGTCTGAGGTATCTGTTACTCACCAGCTGGTCCTGTAATTCCCGAACATTGCGTAAGGGGAACGTGGCAGCCAAATTAATAGTGCCACGCTTTTTCCGATGGAACCATAGATGCTCTATTGAATTAATGTCAGGTAAATTTGGCGGCTAAGACAAGTGACTGGAATGTTCCTCGAACCACTCCATGAAGATTGTCATGAATGTCATGAATGAGTGAACCTGATCTGCAACGTGCATAGCCGTTAGGAATTGTTGCATGGGGTTTATGGGTCCTAATGTGCTCCATGAATGCATTGTGCGCACCATAATACCCTTGCCACAGACTTGGGCTAGGCAAGTCTATTGTTACAAATGGCGGGTAATCATAATGTAATGACGCTTCGGTGTATGTGACCAAGCTTCAAAGTATGGTCATGGATTGTTGATTTCGTTTTGTTACAATTGCTGCTAATTGACATATGAGCGTGGATTCGACTACTATTTTAATCAGATCTTCATCTGTGGCGGACGGCCTAGCCGAGCCTTCTTGATTTTCAAGGTCGAAATCTCCAGTTTTAAATCGAGCAAACCACTTCCTCACAATTCTGTTGACAACTGCGTATTTGCCTTACACAGTGCATATCTTGTTTGCCGTTTATGTGACATTTACATACATATATATATATACATACATACAATAAGTACTGTTACATGATAATGGATATAAATCTAAAGAACGTTAAAAATACGGCGGAATAGAATATGGTATAATATTAATATGCTAACTAATATACATATGTGCATCATTCTAAAAAATCCTTGATCAAGTAATAGCCACCACAAACAATAAGATAATCCTTCCTCAACGGGTAACTTTATATACATAGATACATATATATATATGTATGTATATAAATTTTAACACAATTATAATATTTATAATTATATAATAATATAAATTAAGTTTTTTTGTAAAAATAGCACATTCGTACATGTATAGCAATGGCAGGGTCATTATACCATTGTCTATGAAGCGCCGTTTACAAGAATCTCGAGATTTTAAAGGGAAAATAATGCGCACGACTCTCTTCTGAAGAATGAACAAGCTTTTCGCATGACTGGAGCGTCCCCACATAATTATGACATATCGCAGTTTAGATTCAATACAAACTCGGTAAAATGTGATTAGTACAGCAAATGTTAAAGAATTGATAGCTTTAATAATTTCGTTAATGTGATGTTTCCATGACAGATGTCTGTCCAAAGCCAATCCGAGAAACTTATTACAAGTATACATTGAACTATATACGCTTACAACGTAACTGGAATGGACTCGTACGTAAGCAGCACTAAGGCAAAATTTTTTTTATGCAACCCGCCGTTGTGTAGTATTGCTCTCCTTTTCTATTTAATGGGCTGGTATAGTTGAAATAGGTAGTTATTATAAAATGTTTGTATTATGTTGTTGTGGAATGTTATTTTTATACTATAATAGTCATTTTTATATGCCTTTGATTTTGAAATACATATACTCTAAATAAAAATAAATATGTTAAAATTTGATATTTTATTATTAAAAGCTAATTTAAAGTATAAAGACAACGCGGCTTTTGCTCTTACTGACCACGGGAAATCGTTGTTTTCTTCTAACTTAGGAACTTTGAACTCTTCGCTGCTTCCCATTTTTACTATTTATACCGTGTATTCTTCTAAAACGTTTTTTAAACACAACACGCGTGGACTGGGCCCAGAACCTGTTAGAACCTCGTTTTTATTTTCTTACTTCAATTACAATATATTGACAATACAATGACAAGAGACAATTAATTTAATCCAATGTAATCTGGATTTAGCAACTCAACACTACCAACATCAACGAGTCAGACAGTGAGAGAGATCCTACACTATCACTCTTTCTCGCTCTGTTGCGCCTGCCTCAAAGTTGGCCGTTAGTAGAATGCGGCCGTAGCCATTCCAGTTGCTTGAAAAGTATATAGTTCACTGCAAGTATATTCTTCCATACAAATTAAAACCGAACAATCAGACCGTTTATGCAGATCAATTCGATTTGTTTAATTGCAAAGTATTTGATTCTGTGCACTCGGATATTGCAGATTTATTGCCAGCAGTTGGCTATAGTTCAGTCCATACACCGTAGCAATTTTCAACACCATTTTGCAGATCGTTTAAGTAAACTACAAAAAGTACTGGCCCCAAACGCGACTATTGAGGAACACCAATATTTAAAGAGTTCGATTGGGAATGTGACGCAATACCATTTTGTTTTATAACTACACTTTGGTTACCTTTATCCAAACATGAAGCTATCCAGTCGTAACATGCTCCACGAACACCATAGTTATACAATTTTTGCAGCAGTACAGTATGGTCAACCAGATCGAAAGCTTTTTACAAATCAAAAATCATGAATCCAACTCTAAATTTATTTTCCATCAAGTTGTAAATGTTTTGTATAGCCCCAAAGAATGCGTCATTAATTGATAAAGCTTTGGAGAAAGTTATATAACCGAACATATACGACTTTTTCGAATAATTTAGAAAAACATGACAAGATATAGGTCGATAGGTAGACATAAGTTTTTTATCTCCTTTCTTATACACTGGTATTAGTTTAGTAGATTTTATCTGTCTAATATAATTTCTAATGGTCAATTTTTGCATATTAATTAAAGTGTAGCAGTGTATTTTTTCTAATATGTTCTGCTGATTAGATTACTTTGTAGTGTACTTATGAAAGCAACAAAAAAAACACTTTCAATAATGAAACAATAATTATGGAATAAATGCCATATTTTTATCACGTTGGCTACGATAATTGCTTCGCTTTTTGTTATTTTCGTAAACAATATTTTACAGTAAAATAACGCAAAGGCATTGCTTGCGCTGCTACATTTTTATTACTCATTGTGTTTCTGAGCAAGAGATATCCACTTTCTTTTAATAAGGTTAAATTTACGCGAGATGTGTAACTTATAGACCGTGCTCGCTTCAGCGAAACACATGAAATGCGAAACTTGCTAAAACGTTTCCGCAATATGACAATAAAATATCTTAAAAGTTATTTTTAGAGTGATAAATAGCGACCCTGGAGGAAGGCAGCGCACGAAATTTTAGGTCGGAGTAGAAAGGAAGCAAAGTGGAATGAAAGAATATCAAATTAGGGCGAATACACCGTGGTTTTTCACTCAACCATTCTGTTTATTTACGACTTTTGGGATTTGAAGCCGCAAGTTGAAAGGACGAATGTTCAAACAGACGGAAATTATAATTGTAAATACCACCGCAATCTGGCTTTGTCTTCGCATATTTTTCGGCTGACTGAAATAGAAAATAAACTGAGTGAGGACTTGTTCCTCTTAGCAGTATAGATAAAAAATGAAGCTGTGAATAAGATTGCAAATTATAAATATATTATAGGGATTACTTGACAATTTAGAAGGAAATTCGCTGAGTTGTTTTCTATTTGCCCTTGTTATGAGGAAGAAAGAAAAAAAAGTATAACAAAGGAAGTTGAATTGAAATTAATTACTAAAACCTGGTTTAAATCTTGGATGAATGTTGTATATTACTTTTAAAACGTTTGTTATTTATATAACACTCACATTTACATGACACTGACGGAGACAACACAGATTACAGTGTTGACGAAATAAACCCATTCACCACCATAGCAACCGATAGCACTGGCATCTTGAACAATTGAACAAATGTCAACTTTTACGGACGCAACTTTGACTTAAATGAATAAAGTTTTATCGTGCACAACGTATACAACTTTCGAATGCTATTTTCTGATAAAAATTTTTGACATTGGACACTTTAAAACTTCAAAACGTGGTAATAGATGGATTTCGCTGAAGTCACAAAAATAATAATTACTCCTACTATATTAAGGTAGTCTACTATACACTATATTAACTTAACTTAATTTTACTAAATTAATATATGGCGGCATTATCATATTGCAAATGGCTCAAATCTTAGTTCAAAATATAATACTACAGAAAAACAAATAATCTCATACACTAACATTACGAAGAAATAAAATATTGCCTCAAAAAGTATACATTATGATTATGCAAGATAAATATAGATTTCAAATACATCAGAGGTTTACGTAATTACATATATAAATGAACATTCCCCTTTCAATAGAAATATTTGAATATTACAAATCAGTATGCATCGAAACAAAATATAAAATACAGCTTCTACTTTCCAGTAGCTATATATTATCCATGTAGAGAAGAATTCATTTCTTTCAACTTCTTCTGCGCTTTTTCCTTGGATGTACGTTCACAGAATTCATACATAATTTTTTTATTATTTTTCGGAAGCGTGCTCGGAAGGTAATGCAAGTTATTTTTATGCAGGAGTGCAATTTGCTACAAAATCGATATCCAATTTTACAAGCCACAAGTCTAGAGAGAATTACTTTTTATGCATTAGATTTTATTAGAGTCTGATCCTATCATAAATACAAAAGTTGGTAGTAGCGATAGTACAGAATTCAGTTGAGAGAATACAGTTTAGGGTAGTACCATCAATGTAGCAATATTACATCGAACAATCTTGAAATTAGAGTTAGAAGTTAGAGTTAGTTAGGTAGATAATTATGTTTACCTGTTACATTTCTAATTGAATTATTTGTTATAGGACGACCAGTGATATTTCCAACCAACAAAACTCTAACTGCAGTATACGGCCAGCCATTAACGTTAACAATGGAATTTTGCGCTAACCCACCCTATTCCAAGACATTTTGGATTGTCAAGGATAAAGTATATTCTCCAGGGGATGCAGATTCCAATATTATGGCATACGCTATTACCGTAAGTTTATATACGAATCTTAACGAAAATTGCACAATAAAAACATAACCTCAGATTCTGTTTCATTATTGTTACTAAAAGTTTACTTGGACCTCCTCAGAACTAGAGTAATTTTATCGTTTTGTATATTTTAAATGTACAATTGGTGGTTCAACATATATTTCATTTACTGGAGGAGAACAAATAGCAAATTACAAAACTGTATCTAGCATTAATAACTAGAAAATAAAAATACTAGAACATAAAAAACATACTGCTAAAGCGGTGTATTAATTTTTGTAATAAAATTCAATTATATTAAGCATCTCCTATAAGATTTCCATCCATTTCCATCATTTCATTGATTTCTATTTCTTAAAACTATTAACAAAGTTTGCTGGATGTGAACTTAAATTATCATCCATGTAATTGAATTATTCTCCCAGAACTTCTGCACATGGGAGAACAGAGGGTCTCAGTGCCTCATCCAAACATCTTTGAGTGGTAAGTGAATCATTTTTGGCATAAATGCACTTTGATTTGGCCTCCACTACCAACTCCATCTCACACAATTATGCAGAAATCATTATACTGAGACGTTTTGTAACAAATAGATTATTTCTTGTGCTTGGTTCAGAGCAAATCTAAACACGTCTGTTATTTAACTGCATAGTGAATTTTGCTTCAACATTATAGAGAACCCGACCCCGGTGTATATTCTTTCAATTGACTTCCTCCTATACTCGTATTGTATAGCTTCTATTATACTCTGTGGTAAATAGGAAGCATACTGTTGAGCTTCGAGCATAGAGATCCATGTCATGATGTCGATTTTTTATTGACGTGCAGATCATCCCTTAGTAAAATCAATGCTGGTCGACCTTTTGTAGTCTTTTTCTAACAGTTTCTCTTCCTAAACAGCGATGTCCGAGTTGGAAAATTACACTTTGGCTCAATCCTAACATTTAAGCGACTTCTTGGTAATCATCTACAGTCGTTGATGAAATAATAACTCTTGACTAGCCGATTCTCTCTGTAATTGGCGCAAGCTGTTGGGGAATGCTACTGCATGAAGTATTATCTTTCTATGCTAGACCATATTGCAATTTGCTTATGGCTCTTCAAGTCTGTGGTTCATATAAAGTTCGTCTAATGGATCTTTAGCAGACATATAGAGTAGGGAGAATGCTCGTATAACATGCGTGAATGTCTAATTTTGAAAGTCGCCATTTTTACCGTTCATACTACTACCGACTTACTTGGAATTCAATGTTGCAAACCCGTAGACTTAGCATTTCCTACAGAATAATCTACAGAATAATGGTATCCCATGGTTTTATTCAATTAAGTAATTTTCAATTGAACAAGCATAGCTATTGACTCAAATTATTAAAATAATACATATAATTTAAGTGTATTATATTTAATTTCCCTAAAAACTTTAAAAATATTTGCTTTAGACTTAAAAATTATCAATTTGAGTATTATAAATATTAGGCATACGATATTCTACTACTTTTAAACCACTCTTGCAATATCCTCCCGTAAGAAAACGTAAGTAAAATTAAGAAATCATGCATGTATAATAAAATCAAATGATGAAAATCCTCTCTAAAACGCTTACGTTCTTACACGCTCTTACAGTAGACGGGATGTTAAACAAATTCAAATTAATGACTGAAAATGTAAATGTAACCTCAAAAATAATAAATTGTTTTTCGTAAATTCAAAAACAAGCCGAAAAAAGTTATATATGCGTAACCTAGGTAACACAAACTAAATTAAAATTTAGCTGCGCTGTAGTTTATGCGCATCCTTCCTACTCTTATCTCTCTGCTTATTTTGTAGGGAATATTTCATCTATGGGTTTACAACCTTAAATTTTAAGTATGTTGGTAGTCTGAAGGTTAAAAATGGCGACTCCCAGTGTGTACATCAAAATTTGGATGCGCAGTGGTTTATGAGTGTTCTCTTTACTCTATATCTCTGATCTTTAGACGCACGTCATCAATTTTTATACGTATGAATGCGTATTGCAGACATACATACAGTCGAATTCTTGGATCTTGTCCGTTACGTCATTAACAATGTAGTTTAGCAAAGATGTACGTAAAACATTAATCGCCGATATTTAATGTACGTTAGAAAGAAATGTAAATAAGATATATGAGTCGTTGCGTTAAGAAGACATACGCCTAGATACTATTCGTATTGGCTATATAGAAGTGTGATGAAGATAGATAGATAGCAAGGTGGAGATATATCGTTTCGTGATATTCAGCTTCATTCAGGTTGATCTATTGGTCTCTAGAGGGCACTCTTCAAAATTAGTCGGTAATATCGTAATATATATAAAATAAGTTTCTATTACATTGTGTCAATTGTGTTTTGTTTTATTTAATTTTTTGTATATAATATAGTTCGGCGTAAATATTAATAAAACGATACAGACTGATAATTTGTGTGAGATACTTTAATCTTGGAAACATATTATTTTTCTATGGTATTTTCAAAACTATATTCAATACAAACCTTTTTAGTGGATTTACGAGTAAGTGTTAGTTTTGTTGATTGAACATAGATGCCGCCACAATTTGTCAATGATTTGATTCATCCTGACATTACTTATGACGTAACGGACAAGATCCAAAAATTCAACTGTACGTATTTTCCGCACTTGAATATTCGACACCGGTATTAAATAAGAATAGCTAGATTAACCGACAATCTTTGCTTATGTCATCAAACAATGACGTGCGTCTAAAGATCCATTAGACGAACGGTAGATCTCGTTACTGTGCCATTATTAATAAATAAGCGCACTACTCTATTCTTGGTACTCAACGAGTAAACGAGTGCTGCTTGCAGTTATAGCAAATACTAAACAAAGAATTTATTTGTTGAATTAACTTGCAGAATTGTATTCAAAGTTCAATTCAATTTCAATTCAGCAAATCAGATGGCTTCAACGTCCTTTCATTAACCTAAATCACTCAAATTGTTGAATTATTGAAATTCTATTATAACTGTTACGCCATCTGTTTCAGAATGCATCGTCGCCCAACTGTCACCAGGCTGTTCTCTACATGAACCGTGTAACAAGCGAAGATGTGGGAGAATACATTTTGATCGTCAGATCTACAAATGGCCTATCCGAAGGTGTGTTCAACGTTAATATGACCTACGCAAGTGGCTACAATGTTCAGTCGGCCTCGAGCAGTATCGCAACACCAATTATTGCGCGAAAAATGTTCGTGAACTGTGACTTCGACCTATTACTATTTGTTACGATATTATTAATAAGAGTAACTCGTTGCAATTATTGACTGATATGACTGTGTAGACACAAAAGTTTATAACGATATTGATAATGAATTAATACTGACCGTATATTTTACAGATGGAATATGTTTATACAATATTATAATAATAAGACTATTATTTGTTTTGTATTGGGAGGGGAATTGTAATACATAATATTATATATTTTAAACTGTGTAAGTCTGCGTATTTCCCGATAAAAAAGTGGTAAACGTAAATGTATAGTTTTTTATTTTTTTGCAAGATAAAATGATAAATGTATAAAAAAAATTGTTAATAGGCGGCGCTTAAATGTATAAATTATATATGTAATTAAAATTAATAAATTATACGTCCAAGTGTTATATTTATTTCGTGTTTACATTTACTCCTACCTGCAACTAACAGCACATTAACTACTGCTACTGTAAAACTAAGTTTATGGCTGTATCTGACTGAAAATGAAAATACAGACCAAAACTGTCACCAGAGCACCGCAAAGAAACATATACCTCATATAATACAAAGACCAAAATACTTTGCTAAAACAGCGTTCATACTCGTTACCATCGGCCGTAATTCCCAAAACATCACAATGCTTTTTGTAACAAATGTGCTGTGGCTGTTTGATGAATACTCATATTGGAAGGTAGGTGACGCTAGTGAATCAAAATAAGGCTATTTAATCGAAATCCGGAGTAATTTCTACATCGTTTCGTGACCGTCATGAGACATGAGATTCATTGGTACACACAAGAGACCAAAAAACAATCGAAACAATGGGTTTTACCCGGTGAACGTGCTTTGGCTGAAAAGATGGCGACCGTTTTTTAGGAAACTCAAACTGTGATCCATGTTGACTATTTGGAGAAGAGAAAAACAATCGCAGGAGTATTCTACGTCAATTTATTGAGACGATTCAATGCTGATTTGGAGGAAAAACGACCTCATTTCGCGAAGAAAAAATTGGTCGAGTTGGACTGCTGATTTTAATAATAATAGCATTTATTGCTATTATTGTACTACTATTGTGCTACTATTGTATTAATTTACAATAAATCTTTTAAAAGATCGCTCGCCCGAAAGAGAAAGTAATCACTGCCGCAAACGAATGTGTTGCAGGCCAACAAAAGTACGGGGAACTAAAAATTTTGATTGAAAAATATTTTTGTACATTTTAACAAAGCGTTTGCTTGTATCAACCACAACAAACTTTTATTAGCGTTGGAAGATATACGAATACCTGGACCATTGTTAGACACGATTAAAAACTATGTTCATGAAAGACAATTTTATGTTAGAATAGCTGGTACAATGCGCTCTACGAGTAATGTAGGCAGTACCACAAGCAAGTATTTTAGGACCATTAGTGCGAATTATAAAAAAACCTCGAATTAAAACTTGGATACAGATATTTTCCACGAATACTGTTTGTGCTTTTCATATTTCGTGCGCTTTGTATTGTTACATGTGGCGCCACCTGTACGAGGGTAAATAAAGCGCGATAATTCAAATAATTAATACATACAGACATATGTGTAGATAATAGACATGCGTAATTTATGAGCAAGATTCAAGATGTAATACGGGTGTAAAAGGATATAGTTGTAAAACATGTTATATATTTTTATTTAGTGAGTTAAATAAAAGGCAATAAAAGTATTCAAGGCGTATATTCTCAACATGGTCCTTCGAGCCGGATGTTAGTAAGCGAAATAGTCCTGTGATACGAAAATTCGACGAAAAATTAGAAAATCGACACGTGGGGAAAACGAGGTTAGATCATTAATCGGCGATCATCCTGTCCCATCCAAGTAAGTTCATACCTTTTTACACCTTTACGCGACTGCAACAATTCGTTATTATCATTACTTGTTATATTTTTGATATTTTTGATAATTTGTTCATAATCGTACTCGATTTGGTCATGGCAGAAATAAGCGATCTAAAGCGTAAACGGGGCTCGATAAAAGCGCGAGTAACGTTATTTCAAAAGTACATAGACGAATTTAAACGCGATATTCAAAACGTAGACGATAAAAACATTAAATTCCAAGAATTACAGATAAGGTTAGAAAAGGCAGAGGAGTTAGTTGACCTATACGAAAATGTGCAATCTGACTTAGAAGTAATTACGGATATAAACGAGGAATCTTTAGTAGAACGCGCGTTATTCGAAAAAGAATATTATAAAGCGGTAGCGGATGCGAGATCTATACTTCAGACAACCAACGAACAATCGGTAAAAAGTACATCTTCGCAACCAGATTCGGAACGGGTGCGTGGTATAAAACTACCACAAATTTCATTGCCCAATTTCGACGGAAATTATGAAACGTGGCTAGAGTATCGTGACACATTCGAATCGCTCATACACAAAAATTCCGTAATTGGCGAAATACAAAAATTTCACTATCTACGGGCTTCTCTAAAGGGAACGGTTGCGCAGATTATACAGTCGCTAGAATTTACATCTAGTAACTACCAGCTAGCATGGTCACTATTACGCGAACGGTTCGACAACAAGCGATTATTAATACAAAGTCATGTAAAACACATTGTTCAGTTTAATTCGTTAGTAAAAGAATCGGCTACCGAATTAAGAAAACTTGTAGACAATTTATCCAAACACTTGCGTGCACTGCAAAACTTAAATCAACCGACCGATAAATGGGACACCTTGTTAATTTACTTAATCACGCCAAAATTAGACAAAAAGACCGTGCGGGAATGGGAGGAATGCAAATACGCGGGAGACGTTCCCACAATGACAGAATTTACTTTATTCATAAAGAATAAGGCGGATCTTCTAGAAACGATAGAAATTAACCAAACTCCAAAGGTCAATGAACAAAAACGGTCACACAATCTTCTGGTCAATGCCAAAAACACTTGCCCAGCTTACAATGAAAATCATAAATTGTACCAATGCAAGAAATTCGTGGAAATGACGGGAGGTAAACGGATCGAGTTAGTAAAAAGGGCTAAAGCTTGTGTGAATTGTTTGAGATCTGGTCACTTTGCGAGAGAATGTACATTTGGTAACTGCAAAACATGTGGCGCAAAGCACAATACGTTATTGCACCAGGAGAACCGAGAATCAACACAAGCGCAAGATGCGGTCTCACTTGCGACAAATGTGTCTGACTATTCAGTTCTGCTTGGTACTGCATGCGTATGGGCGTTAGATGAAAACCAGAAGCTGCAAGATTGCCGCATTGTGCTTGATTCATGTTCACAGTCGAACTTCATTACTGAAGATTTAGTGAAAAAACTAAAACTAAAGTGTGAGGACACGAATATCGCCGTGAAGGGTATAAATGCGGACACATCCAATCTCAGGAAAAGGGTTTACGTTACGTTAAAATCCAAAGTGAACAATTTCCAGCTGACCATGTCGTGTTTGGTAATACGAGCAATATGCGACAGGTTGCCAAACCCGTCACAACAAGGCCTTAATTTAAATATACCTGGGAATATAAGGCTAGCAGATCCCAAATTCGATAAAATCAACAAAGTAAGCGTATTAATCGGGGCTGAATTCTTTTATAGTCTGTTGTGCGTCGGTCAAATAGGTTTGGGACGAGGGTTACCCATATTGCAGAAGACCAAGTTCGGCTGGGTAGTATCGGGGCCGGTGCCTAGTTCTGCAGTAGAATCAAATCAAATTTGTAATTTTACCAAAACTATTGATATACAAAGTCAGCTAGAAAGGTTTTGGGAAATAGAAAGCATCCTACCAGAAAAAAGGTTAACGAAGGAAGAATTAGAATGCGAATGGTACTTCGATAGTACACTTAGGAGAAATGGGGACGGTCGATTTATCGTATCTATACCATTTAAAGAATCGTTAGAACTCTTAGGCGAATCTCGCGAAACAGCATTGAAACGGTTTAATCAGTTAGAAAAAAAACTTAACGCGAATATCGAATTAAAGGAACAATACGTAAGCTTTATGAACGAATATATACAGTTAGGTCATATGTCCCTTATAGAAAACGAGAAATGCGATTTGCCAGTATACTATATACCTCACCATAGTGTCACAAAGGAGGATAGTTTAACAACCAAATTACGCGTGGTGTTCGATGCCTCTTGTAAGACAAATTCGGGATGTAGTTTAAATGATTTACAGATGACGGGTCCTGCTTTACAGGACGAGTTGTTTTGTATTTTATTGAGATTTCGTCAGTCGCGGTTCGTAGTATCCGCAGACGTACAAAAGATGTACCGACAAATATTAGTAGCATCGGAACAAACGCGGTTACAGCGGGTATTTTGGCGGGCTAATCCAAAGGATGCGCTTAGAGCATACGAGTTACAGACGGTAACATATGGAACAACAGCAGCGTCTTATTTAGCAGTAAAATGTTTGCAAAAGGTAGCTGAACAGAGCGCCGCGACATATCCAGAAGCATCGGAACGGATCTTGCGAGACTTTTATATGGACGACCTATTAACTGGGTTTGACACTATAGAACATGCCGAGACCGTATGCTTAACAATTACAGACATTCTGAGAAACGCTAAATTTGAACTTAGAAAATTTGTTAGCAACGAGCCTACTATCTTAGAAAAATTCAAAACGGACAATGATTCACTCTCAGTCCTGAACATTACAGGAAGTCAAACAAAGGGTACGTTAGGGTTGCAATGGTGCTGCGAATCTGACGAATTAATCTACAGATTTAGACACAATACACGAAAGGCCTTTAGCAAACGAGCTATACTATCCGTCGTATCACAAATCTTTGATCCATTAGGGTTGTTATCTCCGTTCATCATAACTGCAAAAATATTGTTGCAAACGTTGTGGAAACTTAATCTTACGTGGGACGAAGGGGTACCACAAGACGTGCATAGCGAGTGGTCACGTTGGACTAGCGACTTACAAAGGTTGGCGGAACTAAAAATAACACGCCATGTTATTGCAGTTGAACCGCGGTGGATCGAATTGCACGGTTTTTCTGATGCTTCGGAGAACGCATACGGCTGTTGCATCTATGCAAGGAGTTCAGACGCGAATAATCTGATAAGAACACGTTTAATATGCGCGAAAACGCGAGTAGCACCCGCCAAGGTCATATCAATCCCTAGGTTGGAACTTTCAGGTGCGTTATTGTTAGCCAGGTTAATGGATAAGGCGTCTCAAGCACTGAACGTCAATATACGGGAAACATTTTATTGGTGCGATTCTACAATTGTTCAAGCATGGATAAGACACGATCCTGGAAATTTAAAAACTTTTGTAGCAAATCGCGTATCAGAGATTAGCACACTTACTAACGTAAATAATTGGCGGCATGTGCCAACGCAGGATAATCCAGCAGACTTGCTATCCCGGGGGGTATCGGTGCGCGAATTAGTAGAAGCAGATTGTTGGTGGGAAGGTCCTACTTGGTTGAAAGAAAGCGAGTCAAATTGGCCAAATACAACGCTGCATTCTGTAAACAAGATACCGGAGAGAAAAGCTCTAAAAACATTAGTTTTAACTAAACACGAAACAAATGAGCTGTTTCATAGGTTTTCTTCGTTTTCAAAGCTGCAACGGGTAACAGCATATTGTTTAAGATTCATTTATAATACGCGAAATAAATCTTCAAAACGATCCGAATCATTAACACTAGATGAACTGAACAACGCGCTAAATGTGTTGACGAAAATGTGTCAGTTAGAATCATTCTCAGAAGAGATCAATCGCATTAAACACGGGAAAGGCAAGGACTTAAAGGGTCCTATTGTCAAGCTAAGCCCATTTGTCGATGAAACCGGAATATTACGGGTCGGTGGAAGACTACACGCGTCAACATTCCAGTTTAATAAAAGGCATCCCGTATTGCTGCACGGAGATCATGTGTTCACCGTACTGCTAATCGAACGGGAACATATTCGACTGCTTCATGCAGGCCCTCAGCAAACACTCTACTCCTTAAGAGAGAGGTATTGGCCCATCCGAGGACGTGTCGTAGTAAAGAGAGTAGTTCGTAAGTGCACGACTTGTTTCACGGTTGCACCTCGAAATACCGCGAACCCGCTCATGGGCAATCTGCCTAAACATCGAATTACCGTAAGCTTACCCTTTCAAGTCTGTGGTGTAGATTTCGCAGGGCCATTCGAGTTAAAGAACAAACTTAGTCGTGGAGGTAGCATTTCTAAGGCATATTTGTGCATTTTCGTGTGTTTTTGTACTAAAGCGGTGCACTTAGAGTTGGTTTCCGGTTTGAGTACCGAGGCATTTCTCGCTACACTAAAACGATTTGTAGCTAGACGAGGGAAACCGTCTGACATTTATTCAGACAACGGAACTAATTTTATAGGCACCGCAAGAGAAATGAAAGAGTTAAAGGGTTTCTTGTCGGGGAGCAACGAATTCATAAAACACAACTTGCAAAATGATCAAATCGAGTGGCACTTTATACCTCCGCGAACTCCTAATTTTGGGGGTCTTTGGGAAGCCGGAGTTAAATCGGTAAAGTCACATATCAAACGAATTGTTGGCAATCGCAAACTTACCTTTGAAGGATTTTCCACTGTCCTCTCCCAAATCGAAGCAGTGCTAAATTCTAGACCTCTGTCACCGTTATCTTCCGATCCCACGGATTTTAACCCGTTAACGCCTGCACACTTTCTAATCGGACGAAGCCTTACCAGTGTTCCCGAAGGCAATTACATCAATATTAAGGAAGCGAGGTTGAACACCTACCAGAAGTATCAACAGATATACCAGCAGTTTTGGTCCCAGTGGTCAAAAGCATACATCGGAGAGCTTCAAGGTCGCACAAAATGGGTGAAGACAGCACATGAGGCAATCCAACCAGGGTTGATGGTACTACTGAAGGAAGACCACATGCCTCCACTGCAATGGCCGCTAGGGCGCATTGTGGACGTCCACCCGGGAGCAGACGGCGTTGTGCGAGTGGTGACAGTGAAATTACCGAGTGGAAAAACATTAAAGCGTCCTACGACGAAAGTATGCGTACTCCCAATCTATTGAAGATGACGTTTACAACGAAGGAGTATATTGTGTATTTTTTTGTTTCTATTTGTTTGTAAAACATTCATATTTCACTTATTTTTTGATTGAAAGCTGGAGCTCTCAAGGTGGGGGCCATGTTTGTGCTTTTCATATTTCGTGCGCTTTGTATTGTTACATGTGGCGCCACCTGTACGAGGGTAAATAAAGCGCGATAATTCAAATAATTAATACATACAGACATATGTGTAGATAATAGACATGCGTAATTTATGAGCAAGATTCAAGATGTAATACGGGTGTAAAAGGATATAGTTGTAAAACATGTTATATATTTTTATTTAGTGAGTTAAATAAAAGGCAATAAAAGTATTCAAGGCGTATATTCTCAACAAATACAATATTTTGTATATACCTACACAACCTCTCTGCATTATACTTATAATCATTGCCATCCAACAAGAACGATAGTGGCGGGGAGTTATATCAGATTCCTAAAGTGAACAATAAAATGGGAAGACAAGTAAATGTATTATGTACTAATATTTAGAATAAAATCCCAACTTCACTTAAAAAATATATCATATGTATTTCCTTGAATGGCCATTTCGTTTATAGCTCCATAACGTCTTCAGCATGACATAACATTTCCTAGTTTCAATTTACAAATAAATATACTAATAATAATAATAATAATAATAATAGCTATTTATTGACGACAGTATAAAAGTATTAACAAAAAGCAACAAAAAAAAAGAATACATCGCCAAAAGGTTTGAGATCAGCTGCCTGCATGACAAGCAGCTGCTCTGACTCCCAAACCTCAACTAAACTAAATATAGCAGACTAAAACTAATTACAAAACTAAATCCAAATTCGAGTCTAAGTGCAAACGAGCGTACTAATAATTGCAGGTGTAATATCAGTGCACGCCCACTATGCCGGTCCAGAGAGAGAGTGATAGAATTTTTTAAGATGGCCAGCGAAAGATGGCGGAGCTAAGATCTTAAGATAAGCTGGAATTGCATTGTATATTTTGGCAATGTTGTAGGAGTAGGATCTTTTAAAAAGTTCCAAATGGTGATAAGGAGGTGTAAGTAAGCCCTTAAATCTAACATTGACGGGTTGGACGTCTGTCCTAAATAATACTTTACGATATAAGTAACTAGGTCTTTTAGAATGAATAATTTTAAAATAAAATAGAGTAGGAAGAAAATTTGCTCTAGTCGACATATCCAGCCAGCCAGCCCATCCCAGGGTATGAGATATATGGTCAAAACGTCGAATCCCGTAAATAAACCTTAGGCATGCATTTTGCACTCGCTGAATACGCAACTTTTCCACATTATCCAAACAAGGGTAATACACATTAATACAAAAATTAAATTGAGAAAGAATAAGGGACTGACACAGTAGCTTTCTTACATCACGTTCCAAGCATTCTCTACTACTATAGAGAACTTTTAATTTAGAGTAAGCGGATCTAATGAGTTGAGACACATGCTTCTTGAAGCGAAGCTGAGTATCAATAAGAAGTCCCAAATTACGTGAACACTCCGAAATTGGCAGAAGGGTATCATTTACAGCAATCTGAATAAGAGGAAGAACGTTAACTCGCGATGAAGCCCTACCGAATACCATCACTGATGACATTAGGATTAATAAGCAAGGAATGACGCAAAGATTCGTCAAAAATAGATTTTAGGTCGTGATTAATATTATGTACCGCATTACGTGCCTCAGAGACGGCAAAGGAGTGATACAACTGTGTCGTCAGCATATAGATGGTAAGAGCAGTGTAGCAAACATTTGACGATATTTGATGAGTAAATACTATAAAGTAGTGGCCCCAATACACTGCCCTGTGGTACACCAGAAGCAACAGATCGAGACGAAGAGACCTTGCCGTGTAAGCGAACCCTCTGACTGTTATTATTTTTATTATTAAAACACTTGTATATTACTTATTACATAGCTTTATTGAATACCCTTAGTAGGTTACATTCGACTTCTCTAACTCTACCGTCACTAACTAACTATATCTAAGTATATGTCAAATGACCTAATGTAACATCCTCTCTCTTACACACAAAATATAATGTTTTAAAACTTACAGATTAGTCTCATAAATGTTTTGCATATAACTTATTGTCTATATCTGACAGGCTTGACAATTACCCTGCCTGATCTAGTTTTTTATAGAGGGTTGAGACTTAGTTATTATCTCAGTAGTAGGAGTGTCGTAATTATTAGCATCATTGGTTGCAAAAGAGTTATGGGCGTTATTAGACTGATTAGTAATGTCTTCGTATTCAGCTTGTGCATTGTTCTCTAAAATAAATGGATTTGGTGAAGGTTTTAGAAAAGATGAATTTCGCCTATAGATGTTTCCTAA
>ML217863.1:0-45399 GCA_004785975.1 Popillia japonica
TATATACATAATACGTATTCGAATGTATAAATGTAAGTGTACGATAGAATAAGGAATAAAATAACATGAGCGAGACGGAAGCATTCCTGCGAGTTTATGCAAAGTCGCAAACCCTGCAGAACAGAGATAGCCCAATCGCAAGATGGATTGCTCCGGGTATGAGGGCAGAGTTTGAACGTAAACAATTTCTTCGGTGAACGCAACAAAAAATAGCTCGAACGATTTTGAAGGTTCATTTCTCATAAATTTCACCCTCGAAGAGTTGCCGGCGTAGACGGCCGAATTCAGTTCGAGCGCGCGCCCTCTGCAATCCGTTCCGTGAAACAGAAACTTCGAACAATGATAGACAGAACTATCTATTTGAATAGACCGTGATACATTCGTCTCCTTGATAAATCATTCCCTTGTATATCAAGGATAAGTTTCTGACAGTGTAATATATGCGTTTTTGTCTCGCTATATAATGTAAAAGATCGAGAATGTATAAGTTCATATGCGTTTGGTGCTTCAAAATGAGTTAAACCGTATTAGAGCATCGATCAAATATAGAAAACTGTGATAAAATTCTTGTTACAAAGTATTAAAATTAGTTCATATATGTATGTTATCCGCTCCTTACGCTTCAGATATAATATTAAGAATGTTAGAAATTAAAAGTACCTAATCGTGTTGGTTTTATAACTTTAGTATCGATTTAACATAGGTATTAAAGTTGTGCTGTATTGCTAAGCGGTGTCAGAATTCACTTAGGCACTAGGATAGCACTTTATTTGGAGAAGAATATATTATATGCAAACTCATTCGGAAAGATTTTTGTTTTATTATGAAAAACTAGCAGAATCATAAATTTTTCAACAGATGAAAGAAGTAAGTATGTAAGCAAGGAAAGCTACATATGTATTCTCAAGGTCTCCTGCATTGGAATGCAGTCCACTGTGCCGATGGATTGGATTGGATTGAATTTAACACTGGGTACGGGTCATTTCCTTAACACGGCCCCCTATGGCCTATTGTATTATTCCATGCATAGTGAATTTCTTTACATAAACAAGTAGAATGTCTGCTGAATTGCTTTCCCGTAGATCAGTTCGTAGGTTAGTCGACTCCAGTAACGATAGTCTCCGTTGTTCCAATGCAGCGGATTCAAATACAACGTGGTAGGCTGTCCCCTCCTCCCCATTGCATAGTTTGCAAATATGTTCACCTCTAGACATGCCAATTCTATGCAAGTATTTTCTTGGACAGACGAGTCCTATTAGCAGACTTGTCACTGTTCTAAGCCGTACTCGGTTAAGAACCAGCACATCTGCTGCTAAATGCTGCAATGGCTGTCCCATCATCCGTTTGCTGCCTTTCAGCGTTGTTCCAGTGTAGCTGATGTATTTCTGTACTCCACTCAGCCTCCGCACCACGTATTGCAATCTTGTCGAACCCGATTCTAGCACAGTGAATATTGTTACAGATGTTTTTCTTGCTGTCTTATTTGCTAATTCATTGCCTGGTATGCCCTTATGCCGGGACATCTAGACCCAAGTAACTTTGTTATGTTTTCAAACAGTTCCAAATTATCTGATAAGATGCTAAATCTTTAGGGCCGCCAGATTATCTGATGTGATATGAATGAGGGGACCCGTAGATTGTTTTTCCATTGCCTTTTGGGAACACAACCCTTTCTCTAGTGTTTCCGTTTGATGCACAGTGGTATATTACTCTAATATATATTCCTAATGATTCAAGGTTTTACCATATATACCTGCTCCAGAACCTATTCTTTTCGTTGATACCCCAATATAAGGCCTGGTGTTCGCGATGAAACCTGATTCAAGTAATAATTAAGTTAGTAGTAAAATCAGAATTCATATCAAATTATCACTGTAGGTGAGAGTTATTATTTGAAATAATAACTAGTACTATCGCATTTGACTAAATAGCTTGACTAATTCCATTTTATTAGGGGATACTTATTATATCAATTACCTTAATTTTCAGTTTTTTAAATCGGAAGAGACTTTGTTGTGCCCATTGTAGTATTTCCTGTTAAGTGTTGTGCTAGTTCTATATCTTGTTATTCTGTCTTGTTATGAGGACGAGTTTGTTGAAGAGTGAATGTCAATATTGGATTGTAAATCTATGTTGTATATGTTCATACATAGCCTTTATTTTTATAACAGCTTTGTAGTAGGTATAACTTTCAGGTATTATTTTGATATCAATACACAGTCGGCTCGGTTTCACGAAGATACACCCCTTATACGTAATTTTTATAGTGTAGCAGCAGTAAAATATTTAACTTCAAACCGGAATTTTTTGTAGTTTGCGCTACTAAAGAGCTATATATTTTTTATCCTTTTAGGTCCTTACTTTTTGTTGAGTAAATACTTTACAATATACTTTCTTCTGTATAGTTACGTCTATCTAGTATTACGTTCTTAGTTCTTTTCGTTGGTCTGATTAAAAATTAAATTAAAGTAAGACACATATATTTTATCACACTTACAACTGGAATGCTATAGAGGTGAAGAAAGCATTGTGTTCTTATCTCCATGAGTTAGTTGTCCGACTATCAAAGTAAAGTTTCAGACGTCCTTTCTTAGAAAATATATTTATGATGTAAGTTCGGTGCGACAACCGAATAAGTAGAAATTTCCCAAGGCGTGCGAGCAACATTTTTCTACGGCGACATCCAAATCTTATCTCACAATATGTGTGAGCCACGACCGCATATATACGCTCACATATAGGCACTATATACAGGAGGCGCGTACAGACATGGCATACTTAGAAGATGTATATGTGTACGAAAGTACATGTGACAAGTCGAAACGAATGTATCTTGCGGTAACACGTTAGATAACTGCGATCTGAAGCGCTGGTTGCCTTGGCAACCCCGACGAATGGTGTGATGAAGAAAGCAGGTTTCAAATCCCTCTCAGCTTCAATATCCTTGCCTGATCTTGCTTTTTACTGCACGGCCCAAATATCAAAATAAAATAGGACTCCTTGTCGGCTTGGCTCTGTGTACTACGTCTTAGCATATACGAGGCCATTCTTTCTATATATATCTACCTATATACGCTTTGTGTATACACGTATTATGGAGATGATGAAAATGTAATCCTCTCCAGATTATTGTTGTGGCGTAGAGAGGAGGCAATACAATACTAAACTTCATATCAGCAAAGCTCGTATATGATGTGTCTTTATGATGGTGGTCGAGAGAAGCTGCTAAAATACAAAAACAAAAAGTATAAACACATTCTCCGCGATATAACGTTCGTCTCTTCTTTATTTCTTGATACGTAATTACGGCGAGGCTCTAAATTTTACGATTGTATTGTATTGAATACTCGTGGTTCAATGTAATGTATCCCATCCATAATCTATACAGATATAAACCTAAAACTTCTTGAAATACGTTTATGACCACGGACTGATATTCTGTTTAAAGAAGCATTGAAAATAAGTACTTTATTTAGCGCATGTTTACATACAACTGTCGACTATATCACACATAGAAAGTACTAAACATATTCGTTAAAATATGTTTCTCAAATAGTAAATGTAATGAGCATAAATTGCTATCCTCGTCCTGGTCCTGATATGTTAACAAAGAAAAGATAATGTCATCTTACAATTAGTTAATCTATGTACATACATATGTGAATTTCATAACAAGATCATGGAAATCATTGCAATTAATTACAACTTATAAGCCAGGGGTGTCGATACTGTGCTGTAAGAATATGTAGTCATTGTTTCCACACTTACTGTATTTACGTATTGTTACGTTTTAGGGGTTTTTAAATAATCTTCAGGCGATAATATTTCCACAGAAGTATTTATTTAAACTAATTTAACACTTCAGAATTACTTGGTAACGTAGAACACTATACACAACAGTATACATGCATTATTATACTATGGTTATGGTACAGGTACTTAGGCGCATTAACTTACATCATAATTCAGTATTTTCTTCGCTGCAAATCTCCAACTTCTTTTTTTAAAAGGAATGTAAATATTAAAAGAAATTAAAAGCCAGGGACGGTTGTATCGGAGAGGGTGGAAGGTAAGAGATGCTTTTGTAAAATATTCAGCTAAAGCTAACGACTATGATACTGAAGGATTATTAAATGAGTAGGCAACGTTTTTCCTCATCTCTATTTCGTACTTGCAAGTTCGGTAGCTCACAAATTTCCGGAATATGTTTCCAATCCAGCTACCATCTTTTCAATTTTACTTGTTCGAAAATTTAATGCTAATTTCTACATTGTAAGGTATTAGTTTTAAATATATTCTACGCATGTACCAAAAACTGTGAAACATCAATACACCTCAAAAATATATTATTAAGAGAATTGTGGAGCTTGCATGTACCAGAGGAAATTGCACGCTCTCGAATCTACTTCCATCTACAAATGTATAAACCTTTTATTATACATTTTGGAAATACATCCAGATGTATGTATGTTCGCGACTACGTGTGTATATGTGTATACGTGAAGTTATAGAATATAAAATACATCAGAAATATATCCTGGGCTTCTACTGCTATGGCACTCTCGCATATACACACACTCATATATACACACGTGTTCTTTCTCACATCTCATATCAATTCTTTCTTATCCGGGAATATAAAACGCATGTCACCCTGGGGCCACACTATTTGTGATATACACCTATTTCCAAGTTGATATGTAAGAATGCTCCGAGCCGTCGTTGTACTATGCGACTTGGAGATTTTTATACCTGATACATTCGCAAGATAACCCGGGACTCCCATAATAAAAATATTGTTGTTCCTTTCGGTAATAAAAATGATATAACTATTTTATATACGGTGTAAAATAAATTCCCTTTATGTTGGAAAGTTTACGTCTTTGTTTTTGATCATGAACATTGTTGCGGGTGTTCGTTTTGCGAAATTGTGGGGCACTTACAGCTTATTAATTATTGCAATATTGTTGTAAGGAAATATAATTTAGCACATCATAGAGCATTGAATCTATCAGAAACAAATCAAATTTATTATCCCAAAACTTGAAAACATTACTTACCAACTTACTTGGTTACTAGTAGTGGCTGTCCTTTGAGATTAGTTTTGTGATTCACACTAGTCATTCCAAGTTTTTATTTGGGCTTCTTCCTTAATATCGGGTTGTAAGGTTTCTACTTAATGTTTGTTATGTTGCAACTCTGTTGTTAACACAATTAATAATGATAATAATAATAATAATTACTATGGACTGATACAGCTTATGTTATACTGATGAGAGATTAAGTTTTGTTGTTTTGAGAAATAACTACGTGGAATTGGATTGTGAATGCAAGGGTGAAAGGGTGGGGAGAAAAATTTCACATGGATTTCCACTAGACCAGATGCGCATTGTTTGTTTACTTATATATGTATATGAAACCATGCTTCATCGACCAGAAGGATTTGTCAAGATCGTCATCGTTTACAGATGAACCGCTGACACTAGTTAAATGTGGTTATGTAGTCAATTGATAAAAGCTCTTGCATGCTGTGAAATATGTATGGAAATGTCTGTAGATCTTTTTTAAGGATATACTGGCAGATCCCATATGACAATTCCATTTGTTGTGTAAGCTTATGAATCGGTTTCTTGGGTGATTGAGATATTCGTTCAGCTGCTGCATTTTCAACTGTCTGCTGTATTGGTCTACCAACAGCTGGTTTTCGTGGCACAGACCCTGTTTCACGGAATTTAGCCAGTGATTTTTGAATCTATGCCATATGTTGTTGGAAAATCTGGAAATTCTGCCCGAAATTCTTCTACACAAGACTGCAAAGAGTACGACCATTCTCCACTTTCTAATTTTGCATTAACAATAGGTCTGATTCGATCAGAAAAACTTTATGATTTATTGTAAACATTTTTAGCAAATACATACATATGTATGTACACTCAGCTGAAAGAAGTTGCAGAACGATTTACATATAATCGCTATGTAAATCGTTCTACAACTTCAGGTGAGTGTACATTAATGACAGATGTGTTTTGTTAGTCAGAATATGCCAACATAATACTTTCAAGAAAAATTTCATGATTATAGGATGATAACTGTTTGAACTATTTGTGTCATGTTTATTGTTTAGTTGTACTAAATTTTGCGAAAAAATACAATATTAACCTAAGGCAATATTTTCTACAATTAGAAGTTGAGGGTGAGATTGCACTGCGATCCGATGATCTATTGTGCTCCTTTACACGAGCTAAAAGTCGCTGGAATTTACCTGTAGCTATAACCCCCAATCCAGTTTAAGGGCTTTAATAAACTGAAATAGCTGTGCTAGTTTTGAAGAGGGTATTTACCCCTGGTCAATAACAGCTTTGCCAAAATAACTGCAAAGCGGTGCAGGTGGATGTCAGGTGTTCCGTCGCAATGGTAGATCTGAATGATTCGTCAAAAAAACCACAAGTACAAGTACGTAGTTTGTTCTTTCTTAGTCCTAACGTAGTCCTTACTCTTTGCTTAGTGAAATTTCCAAGGAATACCTTGAAGTGTCTCAGACTAGGAAGATTTTCCCAGACGATTGCTCTAAGCTTCTGTTTCATTTTTGTAGGTTCTCGTTCCTATCTATTCCGCAAAACGGTTCCAGTCTCACAACCGATGTTGTGACGGCCTTTTTTGCTAATAGAATAGCTTTCTCGTTGCCACCGATTCCTGATACCCATTGTAAGACAACTTTGTTCTCCCTACCTAAATTGTTCAGTTCCCCTAAATATTTCCGGACTAGCTTAGATCTGATGGGGTTGGAACTCAGCGCCTTTATGGCTGCTTGACTATTGAAGAAAGTTGCAATGCTTTCCTTCCGGTAGTTGCTGTCAAGATCCAGTTGACTCTAAGTATTTGATTCCTGGCTCGAATACCCCTACACCTGTTTCCTTATCAGTTTTGGAACCATCTGTATACCATTTAATAGTATTTGCTTAAAGAAAGTGGGTGGATAGTTCTCCTTTGCATTCTCCCTTACCCTCTCTGCCATGGGATCATGGCCCCAACAGTATACGCGCTGCCTAGTCGCGCTCCACTACTATGTGTAGGGGCGTCTATTGGAACACAATACCAATTTGAAAAAAGTGAAAATCAACTGATTTTACAATCAAACTTCAGTTACATTAAGCAAATGCAGATACTTCTTATACATATAAGAGGGAAATGCAAAAATTTCTTATGTAAGAGAAGAAATTATTCATAGAGTAATAGAGAATTAATATGCGAAAGTTACCATTATACAATAAATGTCCGATTACGTACTAATCAAACGTAAAAATGCTGTAAGGTTAATGTTAGCCGCTAGAATGTCTTTTGTATTTTAACTGCAATCCAAACGATGATCGAGATTTTAGGTTCCATTTATTTCCTGTGATATATGCGCAATATAGGTTAGTGCACTAAAGCCGTAAAACTCTTAGATAGAGAAGGTTTCTCTTCATATCTAAACTAGTTCGGAAGACTTCCATAACAATTTTAAAATATCACGCAGATATGTATATTTTATATAAATAACAGCAGAGATAGGCGAAGCGTCTGCACTAAAAACTTAAGTATACCGCATAAACGTAAGGAAGGGTGTCGTTTTTCCGACGTTCAAAGATGGCGCAAAGATTCAACGTTCAAATCGTTCGCTTTGCATATGACAAGCGCTTAGTGTCAGTCGCTGATATCCTCTCACATATCATTTACACGGCTCACATGCGGCGGTGTAATCTGTGATACCGCAGCAGCAGATCGGATAATAAATCATAAGCACCCCGTTCTTCCGACCATCATCTATCAGCTGACTCGACGACAGTTATCCACGTCTTTCCCCGGATCATTGCTTTGCCCGCTCGCCACTATTGTATGTACTTTCTCTTCTAGAATGACAAAGCCGTGTTATCTATTTTTACTTCATATTCCAACGAAAATATAATTAGAATTTCTCTCCATTTTTTATATGAAATGATGAATTCTCAAACTTATAAAATACCAGGTACTCATATTCACACATTAATTTGAGTTGCAGTAGTAACCGCAATTTGTTTTAATACAATCCATAACCTTCGATTTATATAATGGCAGAAAGCTTTGGATTGATGGCAAAGATATGTAAAATTATCCGATTAGATATGACTGCAAAGGCTTGTGGACTTGTATATCACGCGTAACTCCGGTAACTAAATTGTCTTCTCTCGATTCATTCATAGTGAATCGAGAAGAGCCCATTTTGGGTACTTTGGTGCTGGTGAAAACCTTCCTAAAAGGTCGTCCCTTTGTCCGTAGAAGGGATGTGATTTAAACGTTGGTTTTTTAAAATTTTATTTATTCCGTATTCTGTTGAGAATTCGTTAAATTTTGTGATGTTTGGCATTACCGGAATTACCCGCGATCCGATCAGATACCACAAATTCCAAATCCAAATTTTACATACGTAAGTATTTTCATAACTAGGTACCTAATTCCTTTTTTAACAACTTTATTTGATGACAACTCTTAATTCATAAACTTAGAATCACAATCTATAATTCTCAAAACGGGCAAAATTTTTATGGCTTAGGTACCTATATGGTTTGTTCCAACAAGAATACGCGGGATAAGTAAAATAATAATCGATTGGAAACTGTTTGCTGATACTCAGAACAATTTGCGAATTCTTTACTGATTTTCAGGGTCTGTAATTTACGCATGCGTAGCTTATTTCATTTTACATTGGTACTTTATACCTTCAAAGTTAGTAGTTAGTCATTTAAAACGGGGCCTTTGAGAACTCAAATGTTGTATATATTGGAAAGATTGGAAATTGATTTTTAAAGCGTTCCAAAAAGGGCAAATTGCAAACAGTTGGAAATTAATTTCTGACTGCGTATCCATACTAAAATAAATCTGCAAACTGTCACAAACTGTATGTGGAAACAAACCTATAATTTCTAATCATAAAAGAATTCTTTGAATCTTGTTCAAATGGATCGCTCTATTACCGGAAATATGGACAAAGTTTTTATAATATTTTGTACATTCTTCTGATGAATATCAGCGTTGTTATTGCTTTAACATTACTAATAGTCTTTTTTACTAATATGAATAGGACGAGTTTTGATAAGATCTTGAATCTCGTATTGTCTACGTTGTTATGTTGAGTTTTTGTGTTAGTAATGAATAAGACACAAAATAATATACAGAAGCAAAAACGAAGAAAATCATTAATATACCGGTAAATAGTAGCAATAGCATAGTAGCTCCAAATGGATGGCTTTAGTTAATGACTACAAGAGTTCGTAGGATAACTACAACCACATTTATTAATGAATAGTAAAATGATTTATAAGCCAATTGCTTCTACTCCATAACACACAAAAATGTTTTAAGACTTCTGGCTTCAGTTCCAACATATTAAAAAACGTTATGCGAATGATAATTTTTTACAAATAGAAATGGATAGGTGTATCTCCGTAACATAAACTTCATGGTAGAAATATCAAAATCTTCACCATTAAATTAGTTTCGTGGAAGTAATTAGGTGAGAGAGAGCTATGTGGAATAACTTGAAAATTCAGATCTACATAATAATTTGAGTGAAACAATATTTAACATAGCACTAATTTAATTATGAACATGGTAGTAAAGGTGCTAATATAAATTATTGAAAAGACTAGGAGGCAGAGAAAATAATAATAAAAGTTGAATGCAATTGAAATATCTATATTTAGTTATAGTTCAAAAGAAAATATGACAAAATGGACCAATATGACGTTGTACTTTTACAAAACATACGTTACCTATCCATCTCGAAATTGCACATACTGCAATCAAACTTATTAGAATAACCTTAACGCCCACTGTGAATATTTTGATCAATTTTCAGTCGTGCTAGTCCGTTTCTGGTTCCACCTGTCACGTATTGTAATGTCCGAGAAATGTGTGCACCAGAACGACTCCGACCGCATGCCATGCAAACATTCATCACGGGCGTAATTGTATTTAACTATGAATAAATAACTGTCCCTATAACTCATACAAGTCCCGGGCCATTAGGTTCCGTATTAAATGCGATATCAATTTATGTGTCGAACGTTCTCGTGCACTACACATATACATACATACATACATGCATACATACACATATGCCGGTAAATATGTATGTATGGACTATATGTGGATTATAGAAAAAGAACTGTAAGAATACATTATGGGTTGGCCGTTATTGGCTGGTGTTAATTATTTTTCGTTAGCTTTTTGGAATAATAAATGTGTTTCGACATACATACATATGCAATAAGTGCGCAGACACAAAATTAAGTGATACGCTGGTATGCATGCAGACACGTTAAAATTAGCGCTAATTGGAAAATGTAAGCATCAAAAATAATTTTATAGTAGCCTCATTCTGAGCACTACTCATTACTTCATTACAAATTTTCTGTTAGGTTTTCCTTACTGGTGGTTTGATTAATAAAAATCATGCTCTCATAACAATAATATCTTCTATACATATCTGTTACACACTAACTATAATAGTCAATACAAACATTTTCCAATTAAATATTATTTTAATTTCAGATATTGAAATACTGCAGCAATTATCTTTTATTACGTTAATTACAACGGATTTCAAATTGTTGCCGTTGCTATCACCTTCAAGATGATTGCAACTTTGCAAGTACTGACGCACTTGACTGCCAACGTTTGTTAGGATTTTTATTCCATCTTTGCGTTTCAATGACGTGAACAACATCTAAACATCTACAAACAAAAATTTTGAAGAATGACTTGTATACATATCTGGGTGGCCATATATCAAACTTTCTCGGCCTAAAATAGTTCCTAAAAATATATAAAGAATGAGCTTAGGCTTCATCAACTCGTTTAAATTTTTAGATAAAGAATTTAATTCATCACTTAGGTATCAAGTCGACAAAAGAACTGCATTGGAAAAGCATTCATCTGCAATATTTGTCTAAAGATTAATGAAAAAGTCAAATTGTGTACTGTATGTGGATTTTCAACTACTTATCATCTAAATTACGAAAAATTAAAGGTCCGTGAATAGCACGTTTTGTTTGTAAATTGTTCATATCTCAAAAGCAATTATCTTCGAACATATAAATATAACGTGTGTATTACAATTCTGGGAATACACAGTTCACCTGATGAGAAAGAGATTCTTAAAACCCGGCGTTACACGCGCAATGGTCAAAAATACCGTATTTTTCGTTTAATCACGTGAAACTCTTTATATTGTCATATTCGGTGTACAAGGTCCCACTTATTCCTTCTTCGTGCTACTTATGGTTCTTCTTCTATGTCATTTTTCAAAGTGTTTAGTGAGTGCTATCTGTTGCCTTGTGCATGTGAGTGTAGATTAGATTAGATTAGATTAGGGGTGGCCTTACGGGCCACTTTCACCGCGACCTTCCCGGTCTATTGTGATCTCCAATAATCCTAGAAGACGCCCTCTAACTTTGCCCTCTTTATGAGGCTTAACGTCCTTGAGAGCGGCTCCTGTATGTAGCTCTGTGCTATGGGATACCCTGTGCCCAAAATTAGAAACCTTGTCCTTGCCAGACCTTCGCAATGGCACAGTACGTGGACTAGGGTTTCTTTATCTAGCAGGTCTCTAGTGAATTCAGGCTTCTGTTCTTTTAGGAACTCGTTTGCATGTCTTTGCCCAGGTGATCATGGTCATGTGAGTGTGGTCGAAGAGATCGTGTGCGTGTACTAGCAAGTTTTACTAAAGGCTTTACATTTTGACAATATCGACAATAATGTCTCACTTGACCTGCATCTGGTACAGGCCAAAATGTATAGTGTGAAAATGGGTTTTCCTCAATACCACTTGCGATAGATTTTTCTACAAATGATAAATCGACGTTAGTTGGCACAATGAGAAAAAAAACAAGAAAGAGATTTCACCACTATTCATTGCTAAAATGAAAAACAGAAACTTTATTGAATCATATTTGGATTCTATGTACTACTGGACAGCTATGAAGCCGCGTGGATGAGATAAAAGACACCTTTCTATATTTTATACATTGCTTAATAATATTGCTAGTATAAACAGCCAAATTGTATGTCAGTCCAATACAAATAGAAAATTGCTGGAAGAAAAGTGCTAGGTTTGACACTCATCCATGATTATTTGAAAAAAAGCCAACAGATCGCAACTTTACCTAAAGCAGTAAAGATCGGAAATTCTGGGTATGCCTGAAACACAAGCCAAAAACATCTGCGTCTGGAAGATGCTATTGTGTGGTTATAAGAAAAAAAGGAAAACATCAACACGATGCAGAACCATTCAGAAATCCATTTGCCAAGAACACACTATGCTCCATCATCCCTAACATGCGCAAAAGGTGGAGGAGTTGAAAAGCTTGTTGATTATTTTTTAGATTTTTTTATAGTTTACATGTAGGTATTTTGTATTTATTGCCGGGTTAAGTAACATGACAAAAAAGAAAATACAAATATTTTAAATCTATGGTGAATAAAGTTGTAATTGGTTAATAAATTAATAAAAAATCGATTCACCGCATACTGAAGATCTTGGTGTGTTCCTGTTTGGTACATCAATGCATACTCCTAATCACAGTGCTACGAAAATGCCTGTACGTTAAGTATCAATAGTGTACATTAAGGTAGATTTTGTTAATTTTATGAAGTCAAGTCGCTTTCATTCTGAGCTTTTTAAGACCACTGCCAATAAATTATTTCAGAAACTAGAAAGTATTGTGAAATATATCATGTCAACTGTCCGCTAAATTTTAAAATCATCAGCATACAATAAGCTCCTTGAAGAAAAGCGTGTGGTTATATCATTTATGAAAATTAAAAAGAGTAATGGACCAAGAAATGATTTCAGAGGTACTAGGATACTTGTAGGATTTAACACCATGATTTACAAAGTTGTGTCTACCAGCGAGGTACGATTTTAAAAGCTGAATTGAATTTTTAACAGACCAAAATTACCAAGCCGGCGGACAATCAAAGAATGCTGCACCTGGTCAAAACATTTGCAAAAATCAACATAAGCCACGCCAACCTGAATTCTGGCATCAAAAGATTTCTTCCTCCAAGAATTATCAACAGAATCATCTGAATTTGAATTTTGTTTTAAAGATGTATTCAGAGTTTGACGTAAATGCATCCGCAATATCATTCGAAGACTCGAAGTAGTTACCGCCCTTTGATATATATAGCTGGCTCCACTTGTTCTTTGGACCAGCCTTCACAGCAATTTCAACACTATGGACATATATGAGTCTGATAATCACGATCAATATTTTTCCTAACCAATTTACGGCATTCATTAAATTTTTCTTCATATCACAGTATTGTACTTTTCGTATAGCTTTAGGGAATGCTTCTTTCGTTTACCTAATTCTTCTTCTTCAGTTTCTTTTTGTAAACAAAGAGACACTAGATTAAAAGCAATATCATCAATCCTCGACACAGACTCCCATGAACTAGAACTTATTACTTACAATTGCTGAAAATTCGCTAGCTTACATGTGATTGAAAATTATCAGATTCAACTGGTTTACTGGTAATACCCAATATACTTTTCATGTCATAGTTCAAAAACCAAAGCATAATGGTGACAATCTTCCGGAACAAGGGGAAATTCATAATAGTGAATGTTAAACCGACTATTGTTAGACCAAAAAATCAAGTCTACAAGAAGTTCTTTTACATTACAAATGGAATAAATCTGGATCGAATTGGTAGCGTTTATAAAGTTAATTACAGCTAGAGTGCGGAGATAAACGCTTGGTACAATTAAAAACAACATCAGACATATTAATATCACCCGCAAAAACAAAATCATCTTTAAAATTATCGAATAGTTCCAACTAATTAAAAAGGTGAATAGAAGCAAATTTGGGAGTTGCAGGAGATATGTACATACATACACAAGTATAACATTTACTAACGGCACAAACCACATAACTTCTCTTGGTGCACTAGTAGTACGTTCATCAAAATCGAAATTTTTTAAAGTGACCATTCTCATTAAACTAATACTTGCTTGAAAACTGTGATTAAAGAAGGTTCCTGCCAAAAAACATTAGAAAATATGGTATCTATATTCTGTTAATTATAACATCATACGACAACAGCTATAGTAGTTCATCGTTTTTTTAATAAATTTATAATATTTATCGGGTTATCCATTCAGATGCTAAATCAAAAAATTGCGAAAATGACGACTGCTTTTAGCAAAGCAGGATTAGCACTTGCTGAAGCGAATTCGAATTCAAATTCTAAATAAATATAAACAAGAGTTTATTCTAGGTAACGAGAATATTCTCGATAAGACAAATTTATCAGTTCTTCTTTTTATTCTTCCTCGTTGCAGGTATACGTAGATTAAATATGACGGTATGCTTATTTCCGTCAATATGTTTAATGAGCCATAATTACAGTAATAAGTATATCCAAAATGAACATAAATCCGGCACTGTTCGTTATAAAATCGGACAGTAGAAGCGATGAAGTATATCAAGTCGGCATATTAAGACAGCAATTATCTAGCGAGTTTATGACCAACTCAAATTCCATAGAATTACCTTTGGCGCCGAACGGTGCTTCCATTTAGGGTTAGAATAGGCTGCTTGTTCGTGTTATACTGGTAACTTACATATAAGGACAACAATAGAAGAACTCCAATTAGTCTCTTAGAATGGACTATAAAATAACAAAATAATAGTAGGTCATTGTATTTTCTTACATAATCATTATATGTAAGGGGACTCTCTATAGTTGAAAAGATATATGGTTTTTGTACCGGTACCTTTTACTTTCTTTCAATAAATTATGCACTGCAATCAGTGTTACAATCAAACTTCTAAATGAGATAAGTGCCCTAAGAAAAATTTCGACATCAAAGCAGCAGGAATTTATACAGCACGTCAATATTCTTTGTGATAGTGTTTGTTCTCAACAGGTGTGCAATATTTACGAAGTAATTTACTAGTTCTTGTTTCTATGTCATCTGTAGTTGGTACCAAAAATGTAAATTGAAATACCATAAGCGCTGGAAATTGATAATTAGTACAGGGTGGTCAGGTAAGAATACAAAGTGCTGTATCTCGTAAATTATACGTCCGAGAGACTTGCGTATAAAACATATTACTAAAGTGGACAAAAGAAGACCGTGGAAAATATTGTCAGATTTCCAAGATGCTCGCCAGGGGCCATTTTAAATTTTCAACGTAATTTTTCGATGAAATCCACCTAGTAAATGTTACCAAAAGATACGTGCCTTTTAAAGTTGAGCTTTACTCGAGTAATTCATGTTTAACACTTTTTGACGTATCTATTAAAATGAAGTGGTGGGAGGTAATTTGATGTTTTTTTTAATAAACATCTCCATGCATGAGCGGCTCGAACACTGCATTGAGAGTGATGCAAGACAGTTCGAACATTGAAGGATGCATTACTTTTATTTCATAATCGATCCTTTTTTCTTATTATTTTCCTGCGCCGTTTTTTTTATTTTTTTGAACTGAAAATACTTTTATGGTTTAAAATTGATTAAATTATGAAATTTTATAATCAAATCTTGAAAAAGACAAATAAACAACAATAAATACCGAGGTAATACCGTTTTTTAAAATTATATGATAACTAAATTTTTTTTCTTCGATATTTCAAACTACGGATGGGATATCGAGATACCGCGTTTACTAACCTATTTAGGTATCGTTTCACTACATTTTTATGAAAAAAAAACATACATATTATCGCATTTAATTTTTTTGAGAATTTTGCAATTTTCTGTTATTATATCGAAAAGCGCGCTCTAGCGGCATCACTAAGAATTAGACATATCATAGGTAAGATGCATTTGATGGAACAATAAACGCTTTTTCCAACGACCCCTCATCACTTTTTTTATAGATACGTTAAAAAGTGTTAAACAAAAATTACTCGAGTAAAGCTTAGCTTTAAAAGGCATATACATATTTTTTGATAACATTTACTTGTTGGATTTCAGTGAAAAATCACTTTAAAAATTTAAAGTGACGGTTACGCCCTCTGGCGACCAACTTGACAATCTGACAACATTTTTCACTGTCTTCTCTTGTCCACTTCAGTAATATATTTTTTTCCTTGGACGAATAGTTCCCGAGATACAGCACGTTGCATTCGTAGCTGGTCACCCTGTACATAATATAAAAACTAGGGCATCACCAACAATGTTGACAAGAACATAACTTGTCATAACTAAAAGTATCACCAACAGTTGAAATAAGAACGTCTTAAGTTTATCATTTATCCAAGTGTTTGGTGTCCTGTGGGTGATAGTGATCTAGAGTTCTACTTCGGCACCAAGAGATCCAGTGAATATTTGTGTATATTTGAACGTCTTAAGTGACAATAATTTTACTCACAAACGTCAAAACTTGTGTATATTAAGGCTCGCTGAGATTAGGGGATCACGGAAACTAACAGTGTAGCGGTATTAATTTTGGATGTCATTTGGTCATGTACCGTCGGGTAGACAAGTTCCACTCTATTTTCTCGCTGGAACTCCGTAGTTTTGAAAGCTTTGAATTGTAATTTTAACAACACAATTGTATCGGTCTGTTTTATTTTTCCGCGCTATAGGACGACTTGCGTGTACGACAAGGTGATAACAACCGAAGTTTATTAAGACTGACAAGTGCGAATATCAACTTTTTATTTATTCAATTTAGCGCCATAAATGACCTATTTTATTATAGTAGTTCACATCAATAAAATATTTGATATATTGCTACATATAGTTACGTTGTATGCATATAAAAACTAAGTTAATTTCATGTAGAGTGTCTGATAACTTTTGCTACAACCTTTAGTGGACGGACAGTCTTAAGATTTTGCAACAGTGTTTTAATAAAACACCATTTGATCAACTAATATACCTATAGATGGAGAAATATATCTGGGAGTGTTGGAGCAAAGTTATATTAATATTCAATGATATTGTTGTTGATTGCATATAGTTTATTGACGCAAATTGACTGGAAATAATATTGTGCTGTAGTACTGCTTTTTTGTATCTAAGAACAAAGGAAAACTTATGTCACATTTGTTGATTATTTTTAAAATGCATGTGGTAAAATATACTCTAACGTGTTCGGAAATAGTGTGTTCAAATTAGAATTGTTATCAACTATTGGTATACTTATTAGTTTCCAATAACTCATCATCGGGAAAATTAAAAAAAAATCCAACTCTAAAAGTATGTAGTTTACTGAAGCATAGTTATCTTGAATTTGAATATAGTAAATCAGTGTATCGGCCAACAAAGCAACTCATCTTCCGACCATTCTCGTCAAAATGTCAATCTGTGAGTCTATCGCTTTTGTGTATGAAGAAAGTACATTGACTCTACATATATTTGCATGGCTACAATGTAACAACAAACAAACACGTTTACGTCCAATTTATCAACGGATTTTTTTATTTGTCAAGCTCTAACAATTCTGTTCAAGGACTAGGGAAAAACATGGCAAAAAACCTAGTCAAGAGCTTAATTTAATAAAATTCAGGAGTGATTAAAATCTAAAATTGATCGCGTTATTTCCTTTTTAATGTATACCTATCGTTTCATATATTAATCTTTTTTATAACTATTTTCTTTTTTTTGAATCTTAACATTTTCAAAATCAAAGTTATCTCGTACTTCTTTAGAATGCTTAAACAAATCAGTTTTCGCGGTTATGTTATGCGTTTAACTTAGAAGGGGAAAAAAAATATCAGGAAAATAAGATAAGTATAAAAAGGTCATCAAAATACATATACTTACACAGTTACGAATACCATACAACAGATTTTACTCTCACGTACTGTTCATAAGTTTGATATCATTTAATATATTAGCTTATACTTGGTTTATACCTGAAAATATTTATAAGAATTTGTTTACTGTTGTTGGTATTTGCACGGTACAGTAAACTAATTCTCAGAAGTCCGTCTGAAATATAAAAATAATATACACATTTTGGTGTTAAATTTTATGATAGCACGCTATACGCATGAAATATTTGGTAAAAGGTAAAATAGGCCGAGAAAATTAGTGGCAGAATGAGCGAAATCAATATTTCAAATAGAGAAATTTTTAGAACATTAAATATTTAATTTAATTTCGTAATTTTAAGAGCAGAAAACGATGGGGAAGACCCAAATCGTCCACAGATCCAGAAGAGCAATAGGTTCACCCCTTCTCTACACTCTACAAATTACAGTATTATTAACGCCGACAAGCAGCAGTAAGTGAATTAAGGAAAGCACGATTTACACAAAAAAAGGCTACATTGGACAAAATTTTACCCAAACTTAAATGAATTAGAGGGTAGACGAATCAAAGTTTGCCATTGTACGTCATTTAGCGACTACTTGGAGAGAGGTGAATGTATTTCGAAAGCAATTAAAAATTAGAAAAGATGTTTATTTGAGAATCCTGGAAAATGATGCAGTTGTAACTCAATAAAATGATTCTGCGATCACTTGGGAGTTGAAATTCGAAAAAGCAGTAGGAGAATATTTTCAATAAAAATTAAAATAATATATATTTTATTGGAAAAAATGTTTTTTTTAATGTTCATGTTTATTTAGTAAATATCTTCTAAATTAACATTACTAGTTTAATTAGTCACAGAATGAAATTTTACGAATGAAAATAAACTGCTAAAGCGTACCACTTGAAGTGTAACAAATACATATAGGTATGTTTTCATCTATCCTGGTTTCATGGAATTAAGTTTTTATGTGGGCTAGAATCGGTAACAGTATGCAAAATATCGCGTTGAAATAAATTGGAATATATAAAACTTTATTATTTTCTTAAATTCTTGAAAACTTATCGTCCATCTTTAAGTAGCACTCGCTTGTAATTTTAACCGAAAGAAATTTGTTGCTTAACAAATATGTGCCATTCGCCTCCACAACGTATAAAAAACAACAAAATGATGTAGCTTGCCATCATTATTCCTGGCTTATTTATTTTTAAACAAGAATATGCCGCTTCCTTATGTAAGCTGTGCCCACATATGAGAATCAAAACAGATACAACATAACGGAAAGGAAGCGCATATGTTGGTAGTACGCTTTGTGTATATTCAGGTAAAGCCGAAAGAGACTTATTCAAATAAAAACGCAGCCCATTTGCGTAACGAACGAACTGGCGCACATGTAAGCATGTTTGTGAGAATCTAAATCCTCCATTAGTGTGTAGGAAAACTAGCAATGATAAAAGACAGCTTACATTCACCGCTGTTGCAAAAAGACGCGTAGTACGTTTGACGATGCCAATAAGCTTTTGTCAAAACGCATCGTTAGTTGAAAATATACAAACGCATGTATGTATATGTATACGTTTATGTATGTCATCCTCAGAATATTTGTATACTTTTTTATTATAGTTTTAAACAAATTAAGTATATACATATTACGACGGTATTGTATTCGCAAGGTAGTCATAGACAAAATTGAATTTAACCATTGTAATAAACTGCATCGTATCGGATTCTCTGCTTCTTAAAATTCATCATTAAACAATTAAGGCGTCGTGTTATATTTTCCAGCATAACAAATTGTAACAGCATTGTTATTCTTTCTATCATAACTTGAGCAATTCTATAAGCATTTCAGAACAATTTCAACAGAAAAACTTTTAAAAAAATGTTTTGCATGTTATCGTTATAATTATTTTTTCTACCGTTGACAGCTATAAAAGAAAATAATCTTCGTCTAACTAAGAGAAACAGATTGAATACTAAATAATAATTATACCTGTGGTGTGTGGTTGAGGATATAATACGTATTACGGTTGCAATCGTTTAATTATTAGACAACACCAATGCTGCTTTTTGCTAATTATTCCAACCAAAACCTTCTTTCTTTCTGGAGTATTGTAGCGCGGTTTTCATGCCATATTTTGTGGTCCGATGATCATTACTCCATTATGCTGATTAAGAATGCACTTTCGATTACACAGAAGAACGTCCTACGTGTTTGAATTGGAAACATATTGAAGCATGCTTATAATTTCTCGTGTCTTATTAAAGTGTATGATTCCTTATTCTGCGTTTTGGATCTATATTTTTCTATTTAATTAATTTAGATAATATAATAACTAATGTTTCAGCGGTTGGTTTTCATAGTTCGCAAGAAGATTTATCTAATTGTTAACTACTAGCAGGGTTTACGTTACGACTCAAAGTACATATGTACCCTCTTTATAAGCTGCCAATAAATGCACTACAATTCATACTGGATTGCACTTCCTTAGAAAGACAAAAATTGCGAATTCAGGCTCCAATCCTGAAATTAATTAATAAGAATAAAATAAAAATGTAATTATGACCGCAAAAATACATTTTAAAAACTACGACTAAGATACACTTAATACTATTGCTTAAGTATTGCGCACAGAAAATCCAAGATCTACGGGTAACGAATATCCTTATCAACTATATACCTGGGTAATTATGCTCATTATAGCCTACGAGTCAGTGGTGTGTTGACCAGAGACCCAACGAGTCTGAGTAATAAGGCTCCTAAACTGTGTCCAAAAACTAGCGTCAGAGGAGCAATGAGAATTATTCCAACATCGATCATAGAAGTGTTACTGAACTTGCCACCACTATAAAATATACAGAGTGTCCAGAAACTCTCCTGACAAACGAAGACCGGAGATTCCTCAGATAATTTTAAGACAATTTAACCCAATTCACCCTAGTCCGAAAATGCTTCCTAAGGGAGCTAGAGCTCTTTGAAGATGGCACCCTGTAATTAGCTTTTTTAAATATCTCCAGAACGCTTCTATTTAGAAAAACAAAAACTGGCATGCTTATTTATCCTCCAGAGATGAATCGATTCCATCAATTGCGAATTTCTAGTACCGGTCATAGGCGTCCGTTTTGGGTAGGTTAACGGTTATTTTAACGCATAACTTTTTTGTCTTTAACTTTTAAGCATTTGTGACACTAGATTATTAAATTTTCAGGTATTCTAGTACTAAAAGGTACTCTCGGTCGATACGATCGGTAGGATACACCGTTTCCTAGAAAAATTAATTTGAAAATTTTTCGTTTTTTCGTCATTAAAATTCAATTTATTATGTACCTACTTATTTTCATCGACGAAGTTGGCTAGGACTATCAAGGCATGGATGAAAATTAATTTAATAAATCATCTTTTCTTTCAATAAATGCAGCAAATCTGTTATAAGCATTTTTTTGGTTAATATTGTAGCTCAACGTTATTTTAGATAATAGTGAGCTGCGATAGACCCACAGGTCGCAATGGGAAGAAGCTACAGAGAGATCTCATTAATTATCTATCCTCATCAGTCAAATGTGTACTTATTGCAATAATAAGTCGAAACAACCACAAATCCATATAATAGTCATTACTTATCAATTTCTATCTTAATCACTTTAATAAGTAAGTCTAGTAGGTAATACAGACAGTACAAATGTTAGGTACGAAGCTGTACCACATTAATTGAAGTTGTCTATAAGTTTTAGATATAAATCCTATAGAAATGTCAACAAACGCAAGTTATATATTACTTTTTTAGAACTTAAAAAAACGTGGAGCGAAGCGTTGGAGAAAACTGCTGAACCAGATCGCACTTGTGTTATTGTAAAAATTCAAAAGCATTTTTGACCAAAGTTTAAACAATGGCAGAATGGAATTCGAAAATATACGGACAAATTATTGATAAGATCTGCAGAATGCCGTAATCGAATTTTAACATTACAGTTAGAGAGGCAATACTACCTATGTACATGTATATCATCTGCAACTAAACGAGGCAAACCGTGAAATTATTATGAATTATCATCGGCGAGAAGCAAATAGAGAAAATCCGCTGGAGTATTTCTGGAATTTGGGTTGGAACGTATTTACATTCTTATATACAAAGACTAAGATAAAGTGGAGAATCTAGGCATGCTGCTATTATTGAACAGTTACGTTTTATGCCGACGGAAGCCTTATATAGGTGTGCTTCATAAGAGTTAACTGGAAGAGAAGCCATTTATGGCGCTTTTTATTAATGATGCAACTAGATTTAGATTTAAGTAAACAACAACAAGATGAGTACCATAGAAAAAACGTCACAGATAAAAGCGTTAATTTGTTTCCAGCATACACGTACTTGCTAGAAGCAAAAAAGTTGTTATCTGGATAATAGTCTCGTTTCGATTATGACTATTGTATAATATAAATTTTACTCGTCTTTGATCTTTTCTGGCACAGAAGCATATATTATTTATTTTCTATTTAAAATCTTAAAATTTAAATCTCATTCTGTCTCGGCAATAAAGTAAAATCGACTTATTGCCAATTCATAATGTTTAACATCGATTAATTTTAATTTACATATAGTTCAAAATGAGCTGCAAGCAGAGAAACTAATGAATAACTGGTTTAATTAACATTATTCAGGAGTTTTCTCGAAAATGTTCTCTCTGCAAGTAATAATAAGTTATTTACTTACATACAGTTTACTGCTTAGAATTAGAATTTAAGTTGAGGGTGATGTTGCACTGCGGCCAAATGATCTATTGTGCGCTCCTACATAAGCTATACGTTGTTGGTATTTGCCCACAACTATAGCTCTCCATCCAGTCCAAGGGCATTAATAAACTGCAATAGCTGTGATGGTTTCAAAGAGGGTATTTCCCTCTCGTCAATTACATTTTTACCAAAATAACTGGCACGAATTGCTGAAATAGCCATGCAGTTGGATATTAGGTGTTTCGGGTTTTCGTCTTCAGCCCCGCAAAACCTGCATTCGCTAGTGTGCTTCAGACCTATTCTTGTCATGTGTTCCCCAAGGTGGGAGTGCCTTGTGAGAAAAGCCACAAGTATATGTAGTTCATTCTTACTTAATTCTAGCAAAGTCCTTGTTCTTTGTTTATTGAAGTTTCCGAGGAATACCTTGGAATGTCTCAGACCAGGAAGATTTTTCGAGAGGGTTGCCCTGAGTGTCTGCTTCCTGTCCTTGACTTCACGTTCATAGGTCCTCGTCCCTATTCCGCAAAAAGGTGTCGGTCCCACAAATGATGTTGTGGCGGCCTTCTTTACTAATAAATTAGCTGTCCCGTTGCCACTGATTCCAGTGTGTCCCGGTACCCAGCATAGTACTTTGTTTTTTTTACCTAAATTGTTCAGTTTCTCTAATATTCCCAGACTAATTGTGATCTGATGGTGTTAGAACCCAACACCCAACAGACGGTAACAAATTCATTACCGACACAATGTTGCACGTTACGGCTAAGTTAATAAAATTTACTCCAACTTTCTAGTTGTACAATGTATGTATATAGTTGGACCAAAAAGAATCTCTATCATACTCTTAAAAAACTTGTTCTGAATGCAGCAGCAGTAAGTAACAGCAATGCTCGTCCATACTATACCAGTTTGAATAAGGAAAACGTAATATTTTTGAGACAAAATATAAGCTGACGCGAACTGAATCAGTCGCAGTTTCAATTTTCAACTTCAGAAACTTGTATTGCCACGAAAAGTTCCATTACGTAGTGAAATAATAGGTCATCGGCCCGTTCACCGTAACCTCATCGGCAGATTCGCAATAGGGAAGCGAGCTACTCAGCCAGATAGCGAATCTGCTGAGAGGATTACGGAGGATGGGATTGACCGACGATCTAGGAAGGAGTTTTTAGGCTGTAGTAGTGGACCGGTGCTAGAGTAAGGTAGTTCACTACAGCAGCTTAAAGTTATAAGAATTTATAAGGAATAAATAAGTTGAACAAGTAACGCAGTTTAAGTGAGGAACTTCCAGCAAGCAAGTGAGTGACCCTCTCATTTTAAAGATGGAGCTACCCTTTTACTCACTGTGAGTACCATATTTCCCGAATGTAAGGCTTCATGGCATAGTGGCGGAGGTGCCGGGTAAGTATTCTCAGTAGCATAGTGGTCAGTATCCCCCCTGTCGCGCGGGAGACCGGATTTCGATTTTCCACCAGGGATGCCATTATGATTTGCTGTCTGGCAGTACTCTTACTTTTGCGAATTTACGGATGAGGTTCTGGTGAACTGGCCGAAGATCTATTATTTGCTTCAGTTATGGAATTTTTTGTGGCTGAACCATATTTGTGTTTTCACTATCATTCAGCTAGCTGGATTGTAAGTTACGATACAAAGAGCAAATTCACCTTGGTCAGGTTTTGAGAAGTGCCCTATAAATAAATGTGATAACTAACAAGAAGTAGTAATTCTAAATACGTAACCTGGATATTTAATATTAATAGTACTCTCATTCAAATACTAATTGTGTACTCAGAAATATTCGATGAAACACAATGTTTCTAAAAATATTTTTGGCACGCCTTATTACAGCTTTGCATGCAAATGTCTTGCCTAAGATGTTTGTAAAGTTTCAAGTATCGAGTTGTATGTAGGAAGTCGACTGCGTCGTGCCAGCAATTTCGCGAGATTTGAGTTACTTACAATTTACGGAATCAATTTCACCAGCGGCACACATTCAAATCTGCCAATAAATTTCACGCTTCAGGAAATCGCACAGTTCCATCAGATATTTGAGTCGAATCGATACCGCGCTCAAAGCTGAAGATGGAAAAATGCATCTACACAACAGATACACCTTAAAGTTTTCTACATTTGCTTACTGCATCTTTAAGTGCTGTATTTACTGCGAGATTTATTGACGTAAGTGGAGATACTATGAACAAATTTGTATCGTTCATATTAATATAAAAAGGGAAAATTTCCATCTATACCTACTTAATTTTGCTATCTCTATCAGTGCTGTAAGTGTCTCAGTTTAGATGTTCTTTGTAGGAGTATCTAGATAAAATTTGATGCATATATGTAAGTATTATATTATATTCTGTAATTCGTTGACGATATTAATGTATGCGTTCAATACTAAATTTCGCAGTTAGTTTGTTTCAAGTAATATACACTAACAAGGGGAACACCAGTGTTATCCGAAACGGATCTTGATGTGTCTTAACTATGTTATAGAAGGACCTCGCTGAGTGTCTGGGTTACGAGCTTTTATCCTAACGCGCCCTAGTTTCTGAGAAAAATAAACGTTGTTCTGCGTGTTCTTTTTATACAGTTCATGTTAATCTCCGTACAACGAAGCGTCCGTAGCGCAGTTGATTGGATATACGCGTACTATCCTGGTGGCTCGCGTTCGATTCCTGCCAATGGTTTCTTTTTTTATTATTCTACACTATATTAACAATTATATGTCATGCAAATTACTCATAAATAATATTTTTCGCCGTGGTAATTTTATTAATAAATAAATTTGAAGCAACTCTACGTTATGACGTGTCGTTTGAATTTCACAATCGAATAGTATAATGAACTTCATTCCGTACCAATTTCTTCGCTCGCTATGCCGGGACATGATAAAGTCGACGACCACTAGGCTCATTTTATCAATGGCAGAACTTTGTAGGTGCACCATCGCATAAGTAACACGGGGAAACTCATTTCGGTAACATTCAAAAAAGAAGAATTTTGACGCAAGCCAAGCCTATTTAATCATTTGTACGAAGGCAGAAGTGGAAAATATCTTTTGTGAATAATTTGGATTAAACCTAATTGTTAATATTGTGCACAACAACATCGAAACAAAGCTTCGTTGTACAGACTAACAACAACGGTATAAAAAGAGCGCGCAAAACATTGTTAATTTTTCGCTGAAACTAGGGCGCGTTAGAATAAAAGCTCGTATCTGGGTACTCAGGGAAGGTCCCTCTATAACGTAGTTGGGACCCATCAAAAACCGTGTCGGACAACCCTGGTGTTCATAGGTTTAAAATAATTTGGATAATTTTCTGCAATTGGCTACGTAAACCCTAATGTATCAGCTTTTAGTTAGTTGGGTTGGTAGAACAATGCAGTAATTGGTATTAAAAGAATTACTCGTACAAAACATGTTTGTTCGAACTATGATCTTATACGTAAATATTTAATAGTAGCAAACCTGGAATGAAAGTAATATTTTCTAGATTTTTGCAAAAACAATGAACAACTAAAATTTTGTCCAAGAAATACGCAATCTAAAAGATTATGTGACATACTGTATAATTTGTGAGCGTTATATATTATCATGATCATTAGGTTGAACAAAAATGTGTCATCAGATACTGAAATTAGTGATTTCTCGATCTGCGTAGATAAATTCAAAAAAATTGATCGTATAAATACAATCAACACCATATTTAGAAATCACAGATACAACTAGGTGCTTTTCAGTTGATCAAATAGATGCAGTTATGAACCACCACCCTCGCTACTAGCATTCTGCGAGAATTTATAATGAAATGATGAATTAATAATGTCAGATTTTGTTACTTCAATAGCAGTGATTGCATTTTGTGCATTTTTGAATCTATTTGTTTAAAATAAGGAAGTGGTAGTTGCCAACCCCGTCAATTTGTCAGCCAACACCAACATCACGTCAGTTGTTGACTAGATTTTTATGGTCTATAAAAAGTTTCTGCAATTCTTTTTCTTTGGGTTTTTGCACAATGAGAAAGTAGGCGAATATGGAACAAAGTAATCGATAATATTGAAGTGCAATTATCATATACAGAAGTAGCTTAGTCAAATTTGTCACATATGGTAGTTTGCAATAGCTTACAAATATCAACGAATAAATTGAAAAGAGGTGACAGTGTTTGGAATCTATTCATTTAGAAACGATTAAATTCTAAATTGAAATTTCTTAATTTGAATTGCATTTAATAATGTTTGAAAAATGTGGGAGTGTAATTGTCCTAAGTTAAAAGGTGTAGTTGATTTATATCATGTAGGAATCAAGAATGTTGTTTCTAAAATATAATGCTTATAAAGTTACTGATGATACGTTGGCTCTTGGTTTGATAAGAGCTTACAAACAATAGAAACATACTTAGTATCTATTATACAAGTAATAAAATCCACATAAGACGCCAAGAACAAAATTCTCATTAAGTACTACTGTTACCGGCTGCTTTGAACAAAATTACTTAACTGTCGGAATTATCAGCAAATACATAGATATACAAATGTACAATCACATATGTATGTATATCAGTTTAATGGTTAGTAGAGTGACCACTGTGAAGCGTGAACAAAACTGCATGGAGTACAAGTAAGTGGTTTGAGTGCCTCTTATAAACAACAATTTGTGAGATTTTGTGTTTTCACCTTACCTGTTCTAAACCTTTTTGTAATTTATGATAAATTATTGTTTATTTTGCTCCATTAATTTGAATAGGAGATATGTAAAATTTGTATAATGCAGTAGCAGTAAAGCATTTGACTTTGTAACCTGCTCTCGTATATAGTCACTACCCAACTTCGTATTGTTATCCGTGTCTGTGTGTGTGTCTGCTGATTTCATTCACTTCGCAGCATTCACAACAGCGGAGATCACAAGTGTGCGCACTTAATTGTGGTCAGTGGGTTAGTTATCGGCTTTATTGACTCCTTTTTTACTTCTACAACTGCACAACTTTTAGTAAGAAGTGTTTTACTTGCACACTCTTTTAAAACAGATGACATACATATGTTACTTCTGTTGAATGTACAGTAATCGTGATAAAATCTGCCACAGACTAGTAAACCAGCTTAGTGATTTATGAATACCTTCTAACAGTGTGTAAATCCAATTAGCTAATTAAAATAGAGTTTTGTTACTTTATTCGAAGTAATCTACATATTATAAAATATATACTTCGAGATCGACGATGTTATCCATCATATATCGTGTGATAGTAGACAAATGAATGAATATACGAAAAGAAACGTATAGACGTTGCACTTACATGTATGTAGGAAGCACGGTGAACTGCCACAGCCTTGTACCTTAGAAAACGAGAAACATCCATCTATTTCGGTTTATGCATTTCATAAAATTGATATTATTTATAGCCACATATATACGTTATATACTTCCTCATATATACTACATATGTATGTATGTATGGCATACTGTGTGTGTATATATGTATATATATATATGAAAAGTTTTCTTTATCGAAAGCCAATCTATATTCGGTGTATGCTTAGGAACATGCGTGCTGCATGTATATGTGCTAGTGTATGCGTGTAGCGGATATTGATTCACATACACGCACACAGAAGCCCAGGAATACATGCATATATACACTCGAACACACACATACATATAATACTCACATATATATAGATAGCGGGGTTGATCCAATCGCTCAGCACACATATATGTAGGAGCTCATATTGTGTCTCAAACAGTGCGTGTTTGGTGAACTATACATCTATGGCGTCCCTCCACACACGCGGGTTCGATTTTCTTCAACATGTATTCTTATGCCAAGTCAGGAAAATTTTCAATATTTTACTTCGTTTTCCTCTCCCTCCCCGTTTAGCTATGGAGTTGACGTTGTCTATCCGAAAATATTTTTTCCTGCGCTGGTGTGTACATTTATATCGCGTTATTGTAGATTGTTTCCTCAATCCCTACACGATAGTGTTAGCTCGCATGTACAACTAGCTGTCTGATTTATAGCTATCATTAATTACCAATGCTGTAATATTGTACCTTCTATTATGTCCCGCTTATTGACGCTTTTTATGCAGTGCTATCATAAAATTGTCACGATATTTTAACCCGTACGTATTGTTCTCGTGTTGATATAATCACCAGCTATATAATTAATGTAATAAACTTATGTGTGATGTATGTACTAAAACAAGAAACTTTTAACATTGTCAAATAGATACGAGATAAACAACAGCCAAGCAAGGACGAATTAATCAAAATTCACCTGCTCCGCACTTCCCTGTTGCATGAATCATTAACATCTTCAATTGTACGTTAGTGACTGGATAATTACTCTATTGTGTTTGTTGTTTGGTGATTGTGCGAGTTCTATTTTATTGATTTTCTTATTCTAGTTTTGCGAGTATTTCCTCCTATCAAATTGCGTTTTGCCTCTTTAACAACCCAAGCATCATATTTTCTGAAATTCTACTTTGCAATTCTGCATTGCTGCTATTCAATGATTTAGCCCAATACGTTCCTGAACGCGCTGTGTACATTTTTAATACATTCTGTAAAATGTCAGTAATTGACAAACGAATAAAAGCTAAGTCATCTCGCAACAATGGATGAGAAAATATCATTTTTCCGCAAATCGTTAGGAAATTTTTGATATTCTAGACAAAATTTTTTAAAGAAAAAGTTAGCATTTCCTAACTGTTAGGAAATATTCATTTGCTTACTGTAAGGAAATGATATTTCAATACAGGTAAATTGATATGCGTCAAATTTGACAATTCAACATTAATACGTTTCCATAGCAACGCAAACAATAAATTATATTACGAATTTCAAAACACCATTTTGCGCAAAAATATGTTTGCCTCGTAGGAAAAGCCACATTCCTGGACTCTGTGTATTGGAAGGATTGACAAGGTCTCATCTACATAAATTATATGTATCTTGTCTTTCTTTCTTTGCCTTTCTAGTGCTATAAAATGCTATTACTCCACTCTACGCATGAAAACGGCATATGCTTTTTTACATTGTAGCATAGATTATCTGAAGAAGCAGAAAAGAAACTATCCGAAAAAAATCCTTACAGTGTACAAAAAATTAGCTGTTTTACTATGAATCTACAAAATTCTTAATATTAATTTAGAAAACCAGAACTTGTCACCAATCCTGTGTCTCTAATTTTCAAATTCGCCGACTGAAAACAGCATTCCGCTTGATAATAGTGATTCTTCCATCCAAACACTAATTTACCAATATAATAATAAATCATCTTTAATAAATCATCTTCATTGCCCAACAGGCCTAGGCCCAATAAAAGGATAAACAAATTAAACTAACTAACTATGTGCACATACATGACTATGACTAAATTATAGATAATGTAATAACAGTGTTAACAACAGAAATATATAATAATAATAACAACAATACAGATAAAAACAAATGATAGCCTGACTTGAATCTGCCTAATCAGGCACATCATCGAGCACTCTATTCCCCAGCCTGGAGAGAATGTATGATGGCGCACGCCTCATAATGTTGGTGATAATGGTATAATATTAACTACACACCATTTTTTGATCCATTAATTACTCTTCGAATAGTACGTATGTATAGGTTGCAAGAACGCTGTTAAGTGATTCAGATATAAAAACTGTTTAATGTGAGACAGCAGCATAAACCGGCTTTCGATTTTTTCCTTCATTTTCATTAAGATAAACGTCGCCGGCGCCGCTTTGATTAAAAAGCGTATAATAAAAGTAATTAACTGTCCCAAATTATTCACAAATAGCAGAAAACAGGTTTGAAGAAAGCTAAGCCTTACGGAATCCTATATGAAAAATGCATAGTCTAAAGTATTTTTTATACCGTTCTTTGTCAACTCGTACAAACATACCCTGCTGTGAGAAATGACTCTATGACACTAATATTGAAACCCTTCGATTACCATAATAATATATCAAAAATTTTGGTACTAAATAATAAATTGATGAGCAACACTGTCAAAAGTTTTTGATGGACTGAAAAATAATCCACCGTTTCCCAGCGTCCAAAACTTGTGATGTGTACTTATCAGAATGAGCAAGGATTGCGGACACCAGAAAAATTAATAAAATGAGCTATAATCATGTGGATGTTTGATCAGCATAGACATTGCAGGTGATAGACTTGGCTTGCTATTATTTATTGGTGGTGTAATTGGTGGCGTTTATAATTTGCTAGGATACTACTAGAACGTGTTTATTGTAGCACTTCCAATTAAAAGGCTTTAAGAGTTAGTATTTTGTAATCTCTTCTGGTACCTGTGTTATGGGTTTACATTTAGCAATTGAAAGGAAGAATTATAGCTTCTACAATTCTGCTTATAATATTTATTTCAATTGTATGTTTTTCGACTACCATGGGGAATCTAGTGAAATGAGAATTATTATTCTCTTCTTATGTCTATGTCTATTTATATGTATTGACTGTTTAATAAACCATATATTATTATTATTATTATTATTATTATTATTATTATTATTATTATTATTATTATTATTATTATTATTACAAAGTCACATTTTTAGGTTTAATTGAAATAACAAACTCCTACAAATTAATAAGCAAAAACAAACTGAAAGGAAGTAAAATAAAAAAAAATTATGAACCGAACTAATATGCAACAAAATTTTGCTAATGGTTGTCTTATTCTGTCGTATGGTGATGTATAACGCTAATATTATACTGATTGATTAGTACCCCCAAAAATATTTAGCAGCAAGGTTATTTCCAGCGAAGAGTTATGTAATTCACATATGTATAATGACTCTATTCAAGCGACCATTCCGAATGGTTTGCATGGGTAATTAATTAATTGAGTCATACTTATATAAGTATGACTTAACTCAACGTAACTTACTATCATGAGCTTATGCATCATTATATGCATTCCATTGCCGAACAATATACCATTGTGAAAGAGCGAAATAATAAATGTAATTGACATGGCATTATTTAATTTACGCTCTTTGGATAGCCGTTTACTAACAATAATTTTCTAAGAAACAAAACGGCTAAACTAAGCATGATATAGCTAAGAACGGAAAAGCACAACTTTTGCATGGATCATTTGCACCATCGGGAATTTCAATTATATAGTCGACTTGGCTGTTTCAATTCAGACGTTTGATAACGACATAATAGCACGAGGAATGAAATCAATTTATCACCAAGACATTTGTCATTAACAGCAATCGTTCCGCAATAATTACTTAATAACGGGGTATTTACTTAAAGCTTTCGATATTATTTATGGTTTAATTCGTGCCTATTTCGCTTTTAGTATTTAGTCATTTCGAATCGGTTAAATATAATTATTACAGACGATCTGACGAGGAGTATTGTATGTGCGCCTCCACGAATATTTGCGGTTTGCGTGAACAAATACATCCATTCGAATGATTAGTTCCAAACATTCTGTGGTTAAGCAAAGTTTCATGCGGGTTTCACCAGTCGAAACCGATCGAATATAAATAGAATTTATAATAAATATGGCAGACACTACAGTTTAATTATTCAAATACTGATTTACTGTTATCAGTAAAATTACTAGCGATGCTGCAGTCCATAGTCTCATAGCAATGTTATTCGATTGGTATACATACAGGCTGTCCGCGATATACAAAGCATCCTTTTAAGGGATGATAGCTACAACGATTTAGAAACAAAAACATATAATACACCTTGGGTCTATCTGTAAGCGTAAACGAGAAAAAAAATATTTCTAACAAACCTTATTTGGTCAAACTGTATAAGAAAACTCATCCATATTGCTTCTTAAATAACCAAAAAACCATATCAAAAATTTAGGGTTGAAAATAACTGAGAACAACCATGAAAACGAATTATTTCATACTTTGAAATTGAAGCGTGGTGTCATTTGTCTTTCACCATACTGTACCCGTATGCAGTTAGAAGTGCAGATGCATGCCAAGCATCATCTGTTTATACGACCTTGAACTTATATCGTACGAAGTCAATGGCCATATGTTTTAAAATAAAGGTACCTTTGTGGTTTTTTTAATAATGTTATGACAATAAAATCGATGTTATGTTGAAGTTATAGTGAAAAGGGCGTATTTAATAGCAGCCTCCGATCGGTAAATGAAAATTTAAGTTGAGGGAAAGTCGCATTGAATGAAATCAATGTAATTATTGCAATTATGTTATGGCGCTTTAAGCTCTTTCGTAAAGGCTACTTCAAAATTGAGTTCTTTTCTTTTATTTGTGATAAATTGGTGGTCCTAAAAAGGACTTTTTTGAGAGACAGGAGAAAATGTATTACAGGAAAGGCTCGATGTGTTGCCCATTTTCAAGAACACACGCCTGTAATCGTCGTAAATCTTGCACTAATCAACTGCCGGTGTACAGTATGCGTCGAAGTTTGTGACATGAGAAATAATTTTTTTTCTCGTTTACGCTTACAGATAGACCAAAGGTGTATTATATGTTTTTGTTTCTAAATCGTTGTAGCTATCATCCCTTAAAAGCATGCTTTGTATTTCGCGGACACCCTGTATACATACTACTGAAAATTAAGCGGAACTTTCAGCGTTTATACTGATCTCCTCAGGACAAACAGAAGAATCAGAAAAAATATACAAGATACTACATCAATTCTATTATTCATCACAAATATTTTGTTCTAACAATCGACATTTTTGTGAAGTACGCAAATATTTCGTGATTGACTAAATACATCGAAATAGTGTTTATTATAAAGCTATGATACGTGCTTTTACAGATATCTACATACATACATGAATTCGAAGGTATTTCTCTTACTGGAAAAATAAGAGGTCTTCACGTCCATTTTCGTTACAATTACAAATTTCTAACAAGAAAACTTAAAAAGTAATGCAGTTCAGAATATTACCTACTACTATCAATCAGAAATTATATGATGATTATATGATCCTGGAATGATGAAATCCTAAATGGCAGAACAAGAAGTGAAAATATTAATATGTAAGGAAAAAAACATACTCAATTATGAATTTGAGCACATTGAATATATGTCGTGTCCAAATGTCGATATAACGTCGATGCATTATTTTATGCCTATTCACTATAGCTTTTCCAAGACATAGTTGTTGTAGACAGAAAACATAGGGGACTCGTTATCTGCGAAGCATTGCAATAGCTATACGTATCTCTAGTCCACATTCTGTGTTCAATGACAGTATATGGTGGGCAGCATAACACCTTCATCAATGCAAAACTGCTTTCCACAAAAATCTAATCAAGATCGATATATACAAATGATGATAAATTTGAGCGTCTTACTGACTATGTTATAAAGGAACCGATTTTCTAGACGGCCATGACATTTTAAAAATGAGTTTGGACGAAGTCATCCTCATTATTTATTACACCAGTCTTGAAAATGAAAAAGCATCTGATTATAATCCAAAATTTTCTAAACAAACCCTCAAAGAATGTCTTCAAAGTTCTGGTTAACATTATCAACACCACTTTTCATCTTGGTTGTTTCGCTCGCTAACATACAAAAGAATTACACCTTCCCGTAGAAGAATCGCCCCATTTCACTTTATCTTCAAGATAACTCATTCAGTTCTCATCAAAATATGAGTGAAGTAAGATCTTGTAACTCTTCGCATTATTCAGAACAAAGACTACGCATTTAGAAACAAGACTGACAACTAACTTCCAATTATTTACAATTAGAAATTCTTCCTGATGCCTTTGACGGTATTCCCAGACAGTACGGTATAGAAGTGTGGCGCTCAGATTACACCCAGTGTTTAAAAAAAACCTATGATATTCTTTAATTCTATGTATTTATGAGTGTTGACAGAATAAAAAAAAGTGTGTCGAGAGTACAAAAACTGGGGGGTGCCTCAGGTACTGTTGTGGGTTCCGGATATACGCTTCCAAAGGATAATGCCATCAAAAATGAACCAAGAGGTTTTTCGGCTGAATTTGTGAGCTCTGCGTTTTGTGTTGAAGGAAGTACTACCTTGTGACAAACAATAGACGTGTGCGATTGGCTTCAACATGTGTTGGAATTGAACCATTAAACCGTTGAACCATTAGAACAAATCACGCCTTGGAAGTAGCAAAAGTACCACGTTACGACCGAAAAGCCAAAAGATATGTGGAAGTCAATTGTCCACAAGTTATATGTGAGTATAACAGATATATGGGTGGCAGAGATTTGACGGATGGACTTATGGGCCGTTACCATGTTCGAGCAAAAACTCGCGATGCGATGACACGACTTTTTTACCATTTTATCGACATGGCAACTGCAAACCCTTACATTTTGTATCGGCGCAATAATAATGAAAAATGTAACGATTCAAGCAATCTTTCGACTGAAGACAAGTTGCTACAGTTGCCTCAATTCCGAGAAGAAATATGCTGCCGGTCTTGTGTCATACACAAAAAAACTTGCTGCAAGCTACCCAAGCAGTGAGCCAAGAACAACTTTACAAGGAGGTCCATTGCCAGGAAGTTCAAAAGTTGGCGAAAAAGCCAAACACCCCGTTGAAGACGTCCGTTATGGCAATATTGACCACTTTCCAATCTGGCTAGATAAAAAAGATGGCAAAAGGTGGTGCAAATTATGCAAAAAGTCGCAAGTTTGCTCAAAATGCGATATTCATTTATGCTGCTCAAATGCTAAAAACTGATTCCACAAATACCATCGTAGAAAGTAAAACACATTTTCTTCTCTTCGTACCCTCTTTAACCCTTTTTCAATAAAACCGTATTATAAGTAAACACGTTTGCCTCATTTGTTTTTTACACCTAAACCGGCAACAGTGTCCTGAGGCACTCTTGCCCTTTTTCCACCTGGCTCCAGAACTGCATTTTCAAATGACTATCCAATGTGTTTTTTGTGTTTATTGGGTCGTAATTACCCAACAAAAAACAATTTTTGTTAGCTTTTAAAAGTTTGAAGGTTAAGAAAACCAACCAAGCAAAAATTTTAAAACTGAGGTGACGCATTATGTCTCTGTACTTTGTGATTCAACGCCTCTACCACTATATATTTGTAGAAGCAGGATAGTGAGTTTTTGGCAACTCGTACATTATATTTTACATACATAAATGAAGCAACGACACGCATATACATATATAATATATGTACCTACCATTTTAGTGTTGTATCCACAATAATAAAGAACATGTTACGTAATATTGCAAAAAATAGTAATAGCACCTACATAAATATTGGTAATAACCCTTTATCAATCTTTAATGGAGAGGTAATCTGAATGGGATTGATAAAGTAACAGGTATAATTGAATATTCGGAAGCAGTTTATTGTGTAATGTAATGAATTAAAAAGTATCTGTTTAATTCACTATTTTAGGTTTATAAATATGTATGTATGTTACGGATAATTCGATTTAAATAATTCTTAACGCAGCCGTAATAATATCTATAGGAAGTATAAAAGTATTGTTCTGATTTACATATGTTGATAATTCGTTATGACATTTCTTTATTGTGCATATACCACTGTCGCAATAACTATCAATATCATATTTTGTTACATTTTTTAACTATTCGGTAAGGAAGACCGACTACTGCTTCTGTCATCCTCGATGGGCCACCTATTAGACAAAAAAAGTCGTTTGTTACAATTCTATCATAAAATAGCATAGAATCACTTACCTATGCACAGATTTCAAAAACCGACTTCATCAATTGCGATCGTCTTTGATTTGTTTTCTAGTGCCAGCCGTTCTGCGTGCACTTTATCGCATGATTTATGTCATTCAAGAAATACTGTGCGATATCTTCTATGTATACGAATACGTTACAAATTTCATTGAGTTCCTTTGATTGAGCAAACCTTTCATATTGTCCTGTTTTCTCTTTCGTACTATATACGGAATAAATTGAACGGTTACAGATATGTCATGTTTTATCTAACGATCTATGGCAAATCAACGACAATAGTGAGCTCTGATTTATTGCAGCTACATATACTTATTTATAACTGATTTTATAAATAGTAGACTGTATAAACGAACAGTGGATTAGCAAAAACTATATCATTAAAGTGAAGAAATTACTGTAATATATGTTATAATTTATAAATTATAGTGTTACATCTTTGTTCTAGCTGCTGAAAAAAAATCACCCCAATAATGCATTCTGTTGAAAGTGGTAAGTAAACCTCATGATTAGTAAAAATATATTTATTTGCTAACTGCTTCAGATATAGGATATATTAATGTAATTTAACCAATCAAACGCCATAATGTCGGCATCAATGCTCTACTTTGAACAGTTTTCTCGTTTTTATAAATGTCATGTACTCTTTCTTTCTTCACGCACCTATCTCTGTCGAACGCAAACGCCGAGATCGCGCTTCTGCTTCACGCCAAGCTCGCTTGCAAAACTCTAATCGCCCGAATACATTTTTAAAGACGACTTCTCATAACTTGAATTATTAAAGGATATAGAACGAAATTAAAGTAGCGCTCATGTGTTTATGTAAAATCTAAAAGTAAATTTAGTTTTCTACTATTTATGTCTTTATATGATCATTTAGTGCTGCAGAGTATACCATTTTATTCAAACAATTTACCGTAGTCGCTCTTGTATCTAACGGTTACGATGGTAATAGGTAATCTTGGAAACAAGTATTTGATGTGGTCTCGTGTATTATTTACAACTCACATAGGTAATCCTTACGCGAACTTAATGATACACTGGGAGAATAGGAAACTTAAGATAGCATCTTAATTAATCATCTATCTAAAACTATCACAAAGGATTATTGGTAGAAAATATTACTTTCATATTAAATGCCAACTATGCATTAAGGATGGTTAATTTTTCATAGATTTTCACAAAGCTCTTGTTGTGAGAATAAATCTATTTTGGTTCTTTGTTTTCAAATCTAACCATCTTTTGCAAGCTTCCCAGATAAATAGATATTGTAAAGAAAATTGATGCGTTGTATAATTTTAAAGATGACTTTATAATTATTAATTCATTTTACACTTATGCCCATATGATTGTTTTCTTTCTCTTCTTAAAATGTCACTCCAATTCTAGTAACAAAGTCATACATACATGTGAACATATGTGTTGAAAATACAAATATACTGAACAAAGAATAATAAAAAAATTCCGCTAAAAAGTTATTGCTTATTGCCCATATGATTGTTTTCTTTCTCTTCTTAAAATGTCACTCCAATTCTAGTAATAAAGTCATACATACATATGTACAACCTGATGCAAATGTATCCGGACACGTATCGAGAGAGAAACACCTGCCGCACAATATTTTGTTCCGTACGATATGCTGACACTCCGTCTATTTGGAACAAAATATTGTGCGGCAGGTGGTTCTCTCTCGATACGTGTCCGGATACATTTGCATCAAGGTGTACATATGTGTTGAAAATACAAATATGCTGAACAAAGAATAAAAAATTTCCGCTAAAAAGTTATTGCTTATTTAGCTCTCTTAAACACAGTCATAGTTGGATAATATAATTAGACAATAAGCAAACAGAATATTGGATATGCAGGTTATTAAGTACTAATGTAGTCACGCTTAATCTGCTCGATGAACTCCGGTAAACGCGGTGCAGGAGTAGTTGTTTTCAACTACTGTGGCATATCTTTCTCAGGTTTTAATTATTTTAGTTATTCCCATGTTTCTATTTCTCGAAGCATATTGTAGGAAATGGACCGGTTTCTCTTTTGATGTGCCACCTTACATAGCTACTTCATATAATTACATTGATTATTACTAATGTATGGTATCGAAATAGGTATTTACTATATAGCACACTTCATCTTTCATCTTCCAGTGTCCATAACACGCGCTGGCATATAGGACACGCATATATAAGCAACGCTACGTCACGTATCCTTCGTTCGAAGATAGCTGGGGACTCTAATAACTTTTAAAGTCCTGGCGCAAAGAAACATTTGAGGAGCGTTCATGCACAATCAAACATCTCCACTTTTGGCCAAAATTTAGTTTGATAGGATTTCGTAGTGTTCTTGGTCGTTTGTATCGCTTACACTGCTCAGAATGATTCAAAGTCAGTTTTATCCCATAGTAATCTGAACCACATTATGGTCAGTTCAGTCAAACTCATACATATCGAATTTGAAAGTAAAAAAAAATTATCAAGGAGATACCATAGACGCAAGAACAAAAAGACATCGCAGAGTATAGTAAAGAAACTGAACTTGTCTGTGACTGTTTGAAGGACAACGATGCCTTTGTTGTATATGTTGATTCCTGTTGTATTCTTTATTTCAATTAGTCAATAAAAATATTGGAATTAGGTGCATATGAATTATATGTTGAAACAAAACCCGACACTTGCAACTTGCACTTGACCAACACTTGCATTCACGCAAAACAATACATATCCACTAATTTTTTTTAATTTTTTCATCAAAGGACGTACATTTTTCCATAACCATAACAGTGTTAAAAATATTATTTCCTATACTCCTTGTCATATAAGTTGCACAATTATAATTGCAATACTCTTAGAATAAACTGTTTTTCTCGAAACTAAGTTATGTGGATATGTCTCATTTTGCATGAACCCTCCTAAATTATTCTGATGGTGAATTACTGCAGGAATGAAGGTAAACATACTGTCGACGGTTTTGGAAAGATAGGTACGCAGCCCCTATTCATTGAACCAGAATTATTTCGAGGTTTTACCAGAAGCCACATCAGAGCTCATCTCAAATAGTGTAAGACCACTCGAAAATTCTCACACTGATCCAGCGCTTCAAGAATAAGACTATCGAACTGTTCGTTACTGTTTCAGCTTTTTGCCGGACCTCATACAAAATAGACCTTAGCACCACCGTTGCTTACTTGACTGGCCATAGTTCTCTATCGTCTCACCTAAAAAAAAAAACGGGCAAGGACACCAGAGCTACATGATATACCAGTTTCGTTTCATGCACACACACACAAACACATTAAAACGGCGGAATGACTGTGACTGCGTGGTGGTTCGTAATCAAAGGGACTGTCATCTAAAACAGACACACTTAAAACCGCCAATGTCAGAAACCAAATTTTAGTTTGACTAGTTTTGATAGTTGCTGTTGTGTGTTGATGGAATTTTAATTCCTGAAATACAGGGCTTTCATTTAGAATCGAAACCCACATGATCTCTGAAGTAAGATGACGTAAATCATATGTTGGTAAAACAAACAATATCCTAAGCTGTCTAACCGGTTAACGGTCGAACCTGAAAGTTGCAAAATCGATATCTGACAGAAATAGATTACACAATTTAGAAGAACTTCAAGCAGCTATAAGAGAATAGATAAATGATATCTATATTTTATTTTATTTTTAAAAATATGTGTTACCATACTGTTAAATGGGGCGCATATCTAAAAGAAGTCACATGGGTTTCGGTATTAAATGAAAGCACTGTGTCTTTAATTAATAGAAAATTGTAGTATTGCTTTTATAGACTAAGAAAATATATATATCATAATGTATCAAAATCATAGTCTTCTTTTGGTCACACAATTAATTGGATACTCTTATATCTTACAACGTAAAGTTTCTATAATTTCATGTAGGTACATACATATATTTATTATACATATTTGAAATTGAATATATATGAAAAGTAACTGCATTCCCGGTTTAGGTATACTATCAACGCGTCTATTTTTTATAATCAGCAAGATATGTGTCGCCAACTGCATTCTTGGCCATTCCGATACAGAAATGCAACTTGCTAACAAATTATGTTAACCTTTTTCAAATCTCTTTTTTAGTTGACTTTTAAATGCCTTACTAGAACGGACGTGCATTTTACTTTCATTTATCTTCCTTTAGCAGAATTTTCAACTGAAATAAAAAATTAGTAGCAGTGTATTAAATTATTGCTTTTTCACTACAACTGCGACTCGGGACATACACTAGGAGGCGCTCTAACTTTGGTTCTGTCGCTTATGAATGTTTGAAGACATAGGTCAGGTATGAAAAAGTGTTTAACAGATTTTTAACATAATTGTGATCTCATCGGTGTATGCTGTATGAAATATTCATTTTATTGCATTATGCGCTACTCTCTTGAAACTCGTACGTTTTCATAATTTAAGAGTAATGACTTCGACGGCTACGCTTCTCACTGAGCGACGACATTATACGATACTTCTTCACGAGTTAGTTCCGTTTCTTGCGATTCTTTGTCGGCGGTGCGGTCTGCAAATCGGAGATGGATTTTTCTACTCAGATTTCTGTCCGTAACGCGGTCGAATTTCACGAATGCAGCGATGAACGGTATAATTTATATCAGTTTATATGGTTCGATTTGGCGTTTTTCTGTCTTTTCGATGCGGTTGACTGAACAAGTGATTTCTTACGCGGTTATTGCTAGTTCATGATTAACACTTTACAGATACGGTTGCTGCTACAATAATAGGAAACGCCAGCTATCAACTAAGGAACGTTGCCGCTACCAAGAAAGGCAAACGCATTTGCAATAGCTCATAATAAAAAGTTACTTGGAAAAGAAGCAGTTGCTATAAGGTGTTGAAGCGAATGTTTTTCGGATATACTGCCTTTCAAAACTATAAATTAAACGAAATCAACTGTTAATTTGAAAATGGGTTAGAAATATAGCAATCAATAACTTTCCAATTAAAGATTTTGAAAAAATGTTTTTGTTCTTCTTGTTACTCTAAGATAATTTGTCAGCTGCAAGTGCAAATAGTATATCTTTGTAACCTGCATCCTAAACAATACTTATAACAACATATTTTTTATTTTCGAAATATACTTCATAATTGACTCATAATTAATTCTCAAGATCGAGTTTCATTATATTCATTTTTCTTCCACAAAGAGACGCTGAACCGAATAGTTAAGTTGCATCGGATGGAAATGTACCTACCCAATGACAGCTCTGCACCCAACGCATTCATTTGATACTAAACTTATTTTTAATAGGTACTGTTTCCGCATAGTTTTGGAAGATGCAATTCAGTTCATTACCACTAAACGAGAAAAAATTAAGCCAACCGAAAGTATTGCAATGCATATACAAAGTAATAATACTGAATTGTTCTAGCAATGATTTCTCAATGAATCTGCTGTCTGGTTAATGCAATCTTTTTAAAAATTGGATTTCCCTAGAGCGATATGTTACAGGTTAACAAATTCAATATTATACTCGTTCGTAGTTTTGAAAATTTTCCGCGCAACAGATAATTGATATCTTTTGGAATCTTCAAGCTTCAAATTTGCGCATAGGTTCTATTTTTCCATTTCGGCGATTCAATTGTTGTAAATTCAAAACATTTTGTTGCCTTTTGCACAGATTTACGAATGCGTAGGTGTGTGTATCTTTAGGTATTATTAAATTACGAAACAATAAACTTTTGTGTTCTTCCGATTATCTTACACCACTGACCGTCCCCTTACTTTCTGGTACAGTCGCACAAAAAAAACTCAATGAACATATCAGTTGCGTATTCGGGGTGCCATTCCAATGTGGATGGGGAGCAATCAAGATATGATTACTTTTCACTGTATTCTGCTTACTTCAGTAATGGTTGTATTCATATAAAATTTACCAAGGTCGCTGCTGATATACAAACTATTTATAAACTACGCCAAAATTTCCATATTTTAGTGTATCCTTAGGAAGAAGCCGATTTTTTTATGTCTGTCAATTTATAAATAGCAACTTAATCGCCTTCTTTTCACAACACTTGAAAGGATATAAACATTATTCCAGTGTAGCCAAATTTATAAGTATATCAACGGAAATGCGTCAAGTAAATCCTTACATAAATATTTTACAACGTTCTGAAAAAAATAATTGAAAAAAAGTGTCTTCCCGAGTGGTATGGTTGCGGGAAACTGTTTGAAAAAGCTTGAAACTACTAAAAAAACATATCTCTTAAGATGACAGAATATATGGAAGTTATTGTACCAATAGCAATAATATCCAAAACTTCAAACTGTTGAAGAAATTTTGGGTCATCTGGGGGGCTATGGTTCTTACATAAGGTGGTTGTAAGTACGTCTGTTTTAAGTGGCTGTGCCAGACCACAGAATGGCTCTCGTCGAATGCATCGAGAATGCGCATCATTTTTTGCAAGACCACCGGCAGTCTCGAGACTTCAATTGCTGATAGATCATTGTATGTTGGTGGAGCAAACTAAATAGGGAGAAATGAATCAGTTAAAACTTGTACCGCAACAGTGACTATTGGACCAGTTTTTTTCAGCATTTTGTAAAGCGGGAAAATTGCAAAAAGGCTTTCAATATATTCGTCATGCATAGGACGATAGTTAGAAAATATTGAAAAGTAAGAATTCCAAACGTTGTTAAAATCCGTGCTACACTGACGTGGCCAATTGTAGTTCATTTAATAATCAATTTCAATTGCTTCCTTGTGCCACACTTCTCTCAACATTATTCATCAGAAAGAGTGAACTTAAATTGGCCATATAAAAGTTCAACATGCCATTTTTTTATATTAACTTGAAAAAAAAGGAAATTATCATTAACTACATAATATTGATCTACTACAATTTCATAGGTGTAAGTTTTGCTCTACAAAGGTCGAAAAAATGGCGAGTAAGTAGGTTTCTAAAACTTGTAAATGTAATTATAGGCTGTAGGCTGGGCTGTAGGCTGATTTTCCATTTTGTTCATGGTAGTGCAGCGATATATTAGATTTCCTATAGGGCCGACGGTCAAGGGTAAAAATCTAATTATATGTAGAGTGTGAGTGCAATGGCAACACTGTTGTTATCACATATCAGCATGCGGCAGTCACTTAATTCGGGCGCTGTAGGGTATTGCGTAAATCGTCTCTCTTGCAATCAACCAGTCATTACTGTTGTATCAATCGATCGGTTCACGAAGTGCACTCGGTATATGTAATTCAACTAATATTCTATAACTTCAGCGGTCACGCCGTCATAGATACTGTATCCGCAAATAGATAAAAAGAAGCCTTTGTAAACTATAGAAGTTTTTTCTCTTATCCTAAAATATTTTTTGAATGAAATTACAACCATGCGCGAAAAAAGTTTTATATTTATACACCTTAACTGAATTGGAAGTAGGTATATACCTCTGTACAGTAATAATTACTAATTACTACCTATAGCATTAAAACCGAAACATAATATGGTTAATCCATCTACTATATCGCAAGATAGAAAAAGTTTACGTGATCCATTGTAAATGATCATCAGTGAACGAAGACAGCAAACTTGAAAATGATTTTTTTCAATGTTTGGCGGGTTGGGTATGTATGCAAACAAACCCGCCTGAAGAAACACGTAATGAAACACAATATCTTGCGATATTCAATAAAAGGATGTAGATCTGAGATGCCGAGATTCAACGTTGGTTGTCATGGAGACGGTAAGGTTCATTAATTTGTCTATGTATGTAGGTATGTTTTATATATTTACATATACGTATGTATTTACATACGTACCTGTTACTACTTTAGCATAAATCTTGAATAAACAAGCCTGTTTGAAATAAACATATGAAAACCATTGGCATTGTTTACTTCTATATCAATCTACGAGAAAAAAAGAAGAAAACAAGTCCATTATCTGATTGAAACACATGTGAGATGTATTGAAATAAAAACGAAAAACAAATATATACATATTACCTAGGTACCTATATTAGAAAGCATATACATACATACATATGTAAACAGTAGTGGATGTTACTCGTACATTAAAAATTTGTAACTCGTTCTAAGGTTTTCCATACTCAATGAGGGTTCAGTAGTAGAATTTATACTACTGCAGCAGTAGTATAAATTTGTTGCAGACTCCATCAAGTGATGTAATAAATTGTTGATTTACCGGAGTACGCAAAGAAAAATGTCGCTCTGTAATCAGCACCATTTCAGCTTAATCTTAAATTACAAATATATGTTCATTTTCGTTCAAGTCAATAATTATTTAACTATTCCAGTTTAACAGTAATTTTAGTGAAACATCACATTAGCATCATATCTTAATTACTTATAAATGTTCATTTACTTTTCGGCATAATGCATTTATGGATTTATATTTCTATTTATTCTGTTCTACACGTTCGTTGCCGGGAAAGAGTTTCCCAAAGGCTGTCACTGGTAGCATCTTTAGGTTAATACAAACGTACTCCTCGTTTCTTGTATAATCCTAAGAGAGGGTCAGTGGATGTTGACGAAGACCTACGGGGACAAAAAGGGATCAGCAACATGCTTCTTACAATCATAGTTAATAAAGCCCACATATCATTTCACTGCATTACCTTCTGCTACGTTAGCTGAAAGGTTTCAATCTATGGCATACAATCTACTCTATCTTGTAGTAGTTTCTGTAATGTCTTTCATATCTCACCTTCCTGAAACTTTTGTCGTTCAATTTCCCCCAATAACAATGAAAAGACTGGTTTAATCATCAGCAGCACTCGAGCGAAACTACATAAGTCTAAGTGTGTCAAATTCAAGGAAACGAATATCTGCTATGCTTTATTGCCAAAATTGTTCATACCGTAGAATTTGTTGTACTTCTGGTAGAGTTGAGTATAAAGTTGTTAGTTAGGTGTAAGATACTCTTTCTAAATATGGACGATTGACAGACCAGCTGACGAAAAAAGTTTCAAAATGTATTCAAGCAAAAAGAAGATTTGCTTAAAGAGAAATTAGTTATTACTTTAAGCGATTTCTCAATTACTGATAAAACTTAGACCACCACGCATTAGTTTTAAGTTTTTATCTAACAGATCACTGACAAGACAAATCGAGATTTTTTGTATACTAGACTATACAACAGATATTTTTTTTGAATTCAGA
>SMLS01063508.1:0-20086 GCA_004785975.1 Popillia japonica
AAAAAAACTCATGCATGAAAGCTCTACATAGAAATATTGTTTGAAAAAACAAATCTAGAGTAGTCAGGATATAGATATTTGCATTGCTTTCTTGTTTTAAACTTTTTAGTAAAGTGGTATCCCAGTTCTAAGCTTTATTGTCCGAAAACGGAAATCATATACCAACAACATAAATCTACATTTTTTTCTAGGGATATATTCCGAATTCATGTTTAACTTCAAGCTTACATAAATATTCTCACGTGCATTTCTCAATGCAAAAATTAAGTTTTCAAATCTCAAATCGTATATTTTGAATCTATTTTAAGAAGAGTGTCGTAAATACAACGCATCTAGCGGCATCTTACGTGACGTTACTGTTTATGTCAGATTCTTTTCGTGAGACAAAATTAAAAAATATATTCCCTTGTCAGTATTCCTACTTAAAAATCAAATTAAAAGCGTAATATCCACGACGAAGTATAGTATGCAAAATCCAGTTTCTCTTACACATTTTTCTCCTTTTTACACTTCTTTTATCGCTCTTCGCAAATGAAGAGAAATTGAACTGCCATCGTCAAGAGGCGTCGTCTGCTTTTCCGTTTCGCTCGTTTGCTACCTCTTATGTTGACTCATACCCGGGGTTTACGAAGCGAGAGAGAAGAGGTCAAATTTAACGTGGGCGGCAGAATCACGCACTGAACGTCTCATACACTAATATCTCCTGTGAGGTCGTGTCACTTTTAGAGCTCCCGTCAGAGAGAAATCGTGCCTCAGTTACACAACGTTTTAGAGAAGACAACTGAATGGAATATTTAACATAAGATAACTAATGAAATACACGAATTAGGGTCGATTTCTCAAATCAAATTCTCTTTGAGATACCTCGCCTGAAATTAATCCAGGGTAATTCAATAAGAACTCGATAAAGTCAGGATTAGTTGAATGTTGTGTGACAATTTAGTTTAAACTTATATACTTATAAAAATATTTCAGAACAATTATATATTAAAGAAAGCCGCCGTACTAAGATTGAGAAGTTGCTAATAAAGTGATTTACCATGACCTTGATCGTATCATAAAAGGTGGTTCTACAGGTAATATAATCATTTAACATAAAATTCGGTGAAACCAGTAATATAACTGGCTTCAGCGTCTGAAACAAGGTCGTTCGCATGTGTAAGCATGTATAGACATGTCATCTATAGTTTGTCCGGAACTGCGCGCAAACCCGCACAATTTAGGTGAAATGGCAATTAGACCATTAGGTGTAGGGTTACGAACTGAATGCTGTTAGTAGAATGACTGGTTTGTTTACAAGTTGTATATTTGGGAACATCTTAAATGTGTTGCTTCTATTCGCCAATATCTCATGGCTTTCTGCCGCCGTTGTATACAATCGGAAGCAAAATGTTGCAAAGCTGCTGCTTAGACTGCGTTTTGGCGTATACTGCTGTCTCCGATTGATAATTGATTAAGAGCTATCAAGGTAGGACAATCTAGCCTATTTGATAAATATTTCTTAAACGGTAATTCCAATGCGCCTTGCATAACAAGTATCAGCACTCCTCATTCGAAGAATGTGCGAGGCAGTTTCTTCTTCCTCATTACAGCGTCTCCATATGGATTCATCTTTATAGATCCCCATCTTGTGCAAGTTCCCTCTTAGATAGTCATCTCCTGTTAATAGACACGTTACTGCCCTAAGTAGAATTCAATGCAAGTAAGTCAGCAGTTAGTGGTTGTGGCGGTCGTTCTTCATCCGTTTGCTGTATCTTTGTCTAGGTACATGATTTCAATTTAATTGATGTTGTTTTACGGCCCACTCATTATTTACACCACGACCTGGGTCTGGTCCAGTAATTTTTGGTTGGAAGTCTTCCTTCGCTAGCTGGTCTGCAATTTCGTTGCCTGCTATACTACCATACCCTGGCACCTACACCAAGTGGACTTTGTTGTGTCTAACCAGAACACTTACTTTTTGTAGATACTCCCCAACTAGTTTGGAGGCTATATGTTACGATGCTAATGCAGTTAAGGCTGTCTGGCTATTAGAGAGACTGCAAATCATTTCCTCTAGCGGTTGGCGACGCATACTCTCGAACGCACAGGTTTGTATAGCATACACATGTACCTATATTTTTGTTCGAAATGCCTTGGTGTATCTTGCAAGTGGTTCATATACTTTGTAACCCTGGTTTTGCTTATAGACACCAACTATAATAATAATAATAATGTCTTTATTTCCATCTACAAATATTTATATATAACAAAAAAAAAATAAAATAAAGAATCAAGTAGTGGAAGTCTTAAGGGGCAGTTCAGATAAGTAGCAGGTGATGCTACTTCCTGCTTAGATCCTATAGAACAATGCCAGAATTAGTACCTGATTTTGACCCATTTCCGTACCAATTTTGGGTTCTCAGCCATATCCTTTCACTGTTTCTTCACTCTTCCCAATTCAAAAAACTTTGTTGAATCTGCCGTAGGAAATCCTGGTAGTTGCTATGCCACAGCCCATATAAAAGGTCAGGTTTCTGGTTACTGTGTTTATACTGCCTCTTGCCTCTCCCATGATAAAAATAACAAGTGAGGTAGATTTGGTATTGTCTCTATATAGCGATTGCTGGGGTGCTCCTAACACCTCCAGTTACGCAAGGGCACATCAGTCGTTGAATTCTCGACAGATTAGCTGTTGCATGTTTCTGTGTAACCTTTGGCCACCAAACAAGCCAGCCGTAAGTTATTATGCGTCTTACTACCCTAATGTACGCCTAGTAGGTCATATGCGCTTTCAGTGCTCATGTCTTTTCAACTGTTCTACGAGTTGTTATTAGCACATTATTACATTAATTTTTCAATCATCTTCTTCAAATATGAGTTCCAGTTTAGCTTAGAGCCCAAAATTGTTCCTAGGGACTACTGACTACTTCATTGTATAGAGTCCTCTTAAGCCATCCAATCTCACACAAGACACAAGTGCATCTTTTGCAGGTTTTAGTCGAAGGTTTTCCTCTTTGCGTAAGTTATGAGATTATGCTAGTGCTTCTACCAATGACGAATATTACGATGTCATCACCATAGCCCTGTTTGTAGTAGCCTGCATTATTTAACAGGACGAGCAATTCAGTAATTACCATATTCCGCAATAGAGAGGATAGTACACCTTCCTGTTGACACCTTCTGAAAACTGACACCCGTATCTAATCTCCTGCCAGTTCTTTTTTTACCTGTCTACCATGGAGAATGTCTTCCACTCAATCACACACGACTTTTTGCAGCTTGTATTAGATATTCAAATTAGATGTTGTCAAAGGTAACTCCTATGTCAAAGAAAACTGCTATTTCTTGGTTGTTTAAAATTGTCTCCATCCACGACACAAGCTGGTGCAAGGCATTTTCGAATATTTGGCCTGTTTGACATGCATGCTGATTAGGCTCCCTACTCCCCGACAGGAGATCGGTCCAGACACGATTTAGATAATTTCAAGAAAACTACTGAAAGCAATCGTACCGTAGCTAGTGTATGCAGTGAGTATTTGCGCAAATTATCTCTAGTGATCACAGCAAATTCTAAAGTTAAGAGTTAATCTGTACTTAGTAGACAGTGTTGCATTTTTTCTATAGTTATAAAATTACTATATTTTACTGAGTCAGTTTTACATAACTAGGAGTTTATCTTTGAGAACTAGGTTAACTTAATTATGTCCTTCCAGATTTACAGCTTCTAGTTTGACACTAGTTCATTACAGTAACTATAAAGTTACTATCAATAAATTTGTTCTTACAACTTAACTAATAGTGCACAATTATTTATGGCGCGGTAATGTTCTAATAAATCCATTGAATAATTATACACACACAATTTATGTATATAATTCAACACAAAATTATTAAAATGTAATGCCGAAGAACGTTGCATGCCACACAAAATTAACTCTTGTCTTTTAGTACATTTGCAAAATAAAGGTCTAGAGTAGATTAAAACTTTCTAAGAACGAAGTGATTAATTTGATGGCGCAGTTATGGCAGTCAACGACTTTACTAGGATAGGAAAAATTCTGAACAATTACTTTTAGATTATGATTTTTCTTCTGAAAACAATTACTAAAGTCAATATTCGTCCACCACCAATATTCGTAAACTGATATACAAATTAGTGCTCATAATTACATAGAAATTAGTGCAATATTAACATCTATCAAATATGAAGTATCACTGGCACCATAGTGCAAAAAGTTCAAAAGCTGTAACAATTATTTCTCTCCATACCCCTTTCACCTTTTTTTATTGATTCCGATTTGATTCAAAACCAGATGAACTGGAAGTAAGTCACGTGAACCAAACCGAGATGTCATCGCCGACGACCGTTGGTTGCTGCAGTTGAAGACGACGTCAACGACGACGATTGTTGACGAATCTCGCAAACGAACAGAGAAGACTAACACGAAAAGGAATAGGTATTCATTCGAGATGTCTCTAGGGAGGCGCCCCGCAGCAAATCTCTTCGGTATTACGACCGTCGTCTTGGTTAAAATAAAGAAAGAAGGCGGAAAAGAAGAAAGACGCTAGGTGAATAAACAAGGACGACCTATATAAGATGATAGAAAAGTAAAGGTTTCAACAGAATCAGTTTAGTGAACGAAGCAAAACGATGAACTGGCAGACCGGTGCTCGCAATACGGAATGAATCTGCAACTGAACTAAATGCTACCGACGTAATTTACATTTTCGGCAGGATTTCTAAACCTTATTTACTTTTCTGTCACGCCAAAGTGTATAGAGAACATATATGTAAATAGCGCTCAGGAAACAATTTATATTTAATGAATTGATAAGCGTGGTTCTTTCGCTAAAGTCTAAACTATTGTATGTTTAAGCTTCACAAATATATCTGCATTATGATTTATACTTACTAACATATTTGTATTTTAACGTTTTCTATAGCTAATAGCCAAAAAATTAAATATTAAAAACTTTGCACTGTTTGCTTCTAAATAGTACTTTTCCTTTGCAAAGAAAGCTTCCTTATTAAAATGCATGATTACATATGTTACGCTATGCAGTAAACATATTTGGCGAGTTGCCAGGTTAAATACACAACTTTTGAATTTAACGAACCTGTCTGTCGGTAACTGGAAAAGCTAACAAAAGATGCAGCTAATTACGAACTTGTTTTTGGCTGAAAAAGAATATTTTTATGGAGGTAGCTGAAAAATATTATACTTAGGGTACTAATTTCTGAACTTTGTTGAGATTTTATCTAACTACGGGAATACAACTACAGAAAACAATGAGTAGGTTGATACTGTACCTACTATTTTTCGAATTGGTTACGTTATGTATTCGTAGGATAGTATGCGTATTCCGCAAATATGCACATCTGTTTTTGTCCTTGCCTTGTGCCCAAAGTCGAGTAAATAATGAAACTTCTGACCATGCTAATAATTAATCGCTTTAGAGTCTCATAGTGTGCCTTACAAAAATATCGAAATAATTGTGTTCGTTTACTTTAGTATCTCATCGATGTGTTTCAGTCTTAAGAAATTTTATGCAATATAATAGCATCAATTATGTGCCTATTTACGAAAATGAACCGCTTGTCTGTTCATTCCTAAAATCGATAACACGTCTATTTATAAATCGGATCTAACAGAAAACAAGAAGAAACCAGCAACCTGAAGAAATCAGTAACCTGACACCGAACAAACAGGACGCAGTGTGACAGACATATCAAATAAACATCCAACGTTCCACTCTTCTCTATTGCATCTACCCTAACATGATCTAATCCAACTGCATCAACAAAGATTGTTTGGGCTTCTTTCTCCAGAGATGATAATAAGCTCGACAGTGCATTTCAATTCTCTCCAGCTGCGCGGTGATCTTGAGGGACGTCTCTTTGAAATGGATTCTCGACGTTCCCGCCGTGGTACCCTCCGCACGGAGGGATGTAAATTCGTTCGCAGCCCACTTTTCTCGTGATATACAAATGTACGCGTCCCGCTGCTATTTAGCTAAATGGATTTGCTTCGCCGTAAACCTGACCTTGCATATCAATAAAAGGGATTTTTTTGTTATTTATTACGATGTATTTTGGTACTATGTGAAAATATATGTAAGCTGTATAGTTGTCTAGATATGCCTAATGTACCATTTCTACAGTTGAGTAACGGCCACTTTTAAAGCTTTATATGCAGACGGGGATGCATTTGATATGATTTGCAGAAAAAAAAACGCGGAGAACATTCGGCTTTACGTGAGCTCATAATGGGATATGATAAATGAAGCGCACATTTAGAAAATTTGGAGAATAACATCTATTATTAAGAGTTTACCATAGTTATTATATCAACTAGCTGGGCTATCCTATATCAATTGCAATTTAACAGTTAAGAGATCATAAGTACAAGGCCTATCTTGCATCATGTACTTGCATGATAAGACAATACATCATTGCAGTGGACACTGTTAAAAAATCTAATGTCTAATAATTTTGTGAATCTGGACTGAACACATGTCATGATACAACTTTTCTCAGAAAACTCTTAATAAAATTTGTCGAAATGAATAATTATAATAATTGATGCCTGAACATCTTGCAACAGTTTTCGCCAAATATAGAGATTATCGGCTGGTGATGTTATATTTCCGCAGTTTCCATCGAATTTTCGAATCTTCAGAAAGGCAAATTCAGAAACCGGATGATAAAGACGAAGAAAAGTTTTATGGAATACATCTTTTTTTATTGGTAAAGAAATTTGCAACGAAACTCTGTTACTTCAGAGTAAAATTGTATAGTGTGTTAACAAAGCTTCTACAGGGTGGGGCACCACATTCCCGTCGGTTTATATACGAGAAACGGTAAAGTATTTTAAAAATCTTTTTACTAAAGGTTGTGTAGATTCATTAGGAGCACATTTTAAAATTATTTGGAAATATACAGGGTGATCCAAAAAAAAAAGATGCGTACCAAAGTTATGAAAATTTAAATGGAACACCCTGTATATTCGTGCATATTTTGATACTGTGCGGTAAATAAAGGCTACTTACTGTTATATTCCCTATACCTAACTCAACTCATATTTTAATATTTTTGAAAATGTAGATAAAAATTTAAGAGGCATTTCTGTTTTACATGATTGAGCTAAATATTTTAAATTGTGTTTATTGTTTATTCAAAGGATTAAGCTTTATAACTAATTAAAGTTGATATCTAGAAATTATGTAGAGTGTTTAAAAACAAGATTTCTTTTTGGTTGAATGTTGTGCAAGTAATTCAATTATGTTAAATGGAACCCCCTGTATTTATGACCACATTTAGCTTCTAATTTCAATTGTTTTTAAAACTGTACTAGGGTTCCCTATACCCATCTCTTCTAGTTTTTTAGTAATTTATAGTTTTTGATTCTAAACATTAATTTCCTACCTTTTAATTCTCAAAAGTAGGTTTTGATGGAAACAAATGGCTAAATACCTATTAAACTAATCGTTTGATTGGTTTCGTTTCACAATAATGAAAAAACCTCTTAACTAAGTAAATAAAACTTTATTAAACAAATAACATTAAACAGCAAAAAAAAATAGTATTTTAACAAATGCTCGAAATGATGTCCATCAGTTTTAAGGCATAAACGAATTTTCTCTTGAAAAGACTGCTTCACTTTTGTTAAAATTTTTGGTGCTATAGAACGAAACGCTATTCTTGTTCGTTCTGTCATAAAGTCAGGTGTAGTTGGTGTTATACCGTACACTCTATCTTTAATATACCCCCAGGAGGCTTAGGTCTGCGGATCTTGCTAGCCAATGCTGAGGGCCGCCGCGTCCAATTAACCTATTGGGATATTGCCTATCCAATTAATTTCTAACGTCAACATGAAAATGTGCTGGTGCACCATGTAATTGTAACCACATCCTCTGTCTAATATCAAGTGGTACATCTTCCAAAAGTACAGGCAAATGTTCTCTTAAAAGTCGAAGAAACATGGCGCCATTTAAGAGACCATCAAAAAAGAAAGAACCTATCACCAGCGTTCCAATTATTCCACCCCACACATTGACACGTCGTCTATGTTGCCTGTCGCTATTTCTAAAAGAATGGGGATTTTCGTCACTGTAGAAATGAAAATTGTGACTATTAACTAATCCATTATTGTGGAATGACAACTCATCCGAGAAAAGAACAAAATCGAAGAAATTTTCGTCATCACTAAGTCTTTCTAGAACCCACAAACAAAAGTCGACTCGTCGATCGTAATCTGGCTCCAAAAGTTCCTGGTGTAATTGAATACGATGCGGGAAAAAATTGTTTTTTTCGTAATTTTTCAAGCGCTTCGCCTCCTGATTCCAATGTTTTCACCTATTTTACGTTGACTTGTATGTGGAATTTCTACCAGAGAGGCGATAACAACAAACTAATTTTGTGCATTGCCCGTAACAGGTATCTGCCCTTCTGGTTTCTTATAACTCACGCTTCCTGTTTTTCGGAGAACTTGCAATAAATTTTCTAATGACCGCTTGTCAGGATGACGCCTGTTGTGATATTTTGAGCATAAACTCTTGATGCTAGCAAGCAATTTCCGTCTTTTGAGAATTAAATGGTAGGAAATTAATGTTTAGAATCAAAAACTATAAATTACTAAAAAACTAGAAGAGATGGGTATAGGGAACCCTAGTACATTTTTAAAAACAATTGAAATTGGAATCTAAATGTGGTCATAAATACAGAGTGTTCCATTTAACATAAGAGAATTACTTGCCTATAACATTCAACCAAAAAGAAATCTTGTTTTTAAACACTCTACATAATTTCTAGATATCAACTTTAATTAGTTATAAAGTTTAATCCTTTGAATAAACAATAAACACAATTTAAAATATTTAGCTCAATCATGTAAAACAGAAATGCCTCTTTAATTTTTATCTACATTTTCAAAAATATTAAAATATCTCGAAAACCGGTTGAGTTAGGTATAGGGAATATAACACTAAGTAGCCTTTATTTACCCTACAGTATCAAAATATGCACGAATATACAGGGTGTTCCATTTAAATTTTCATAACTTTGGTACGCAACTTTTTTTTGGATCACCCTGTATATTTCCAAATAATTTTAAAATGTGCTCCTAATGAACCTACACAACCTTTAGTAAAAAGATTTTTAAAATACTTTACCGTTTCTCGTATATAAACCGACGGGAATGTGGTGCCCCACCCTGTACATATAGTATTATATTTTTAAGATATTGTTTATTTCGACTTCGGTTATGGAAAGACAGTGATATACCTGAAGAAGACTTAAGTAGTATACCACAAAAGGCGACCCATTCGAACATGCATTAGAGCCGCTGGTGATTTTCAATTATTATTGTTTGAGGGTACACATTAACACTACAACATATTTCAATAACATCCAAGAGATGACGAAGGCTACTTGATAAATTCAGAAGCAAGTGCTACCTGTTTTTCCAAAATATTTGGAGCAGTTTAAGTCTGTCCATATCCCCAAAAATAAAGCTAGCATCCATACAAATAATGTGAGGGGTCTCAGGTTTCAAAAACCTATTTACGATTTTTACAGCAATCAAGTAAAATTTATTTTTCTCGAATACATTCGACAGGATACTAATGATGGTAAAATAAAATTAAGTCCTCAATGCAAATAAAAAGACGTAGACTTGACAGAGAAGAAACGTATGGCTTTTCTATCAAACCGCAGCACAACAATCATTCAGCAAACTACTTATAAAAATCAAAAACCATGGGGTCATCTGATATATAAACTGACCGCAGAAAGTCTTCGAATGATCTCGAATAGGGAACAAACTTACATAACACAAATCTCCAATACAACTGGTCACAAAAAAGAGTATGTCTAATATATATTTCAAAACATTTCAATGGCGGGCAAAATTATATGGCAAATGAAGTTGCAAACCGGGAAGATAAAATTAACTTTTATTAGAACGACACCTGTCTTTAGCGTCTGTAATATAGTAGATTCTGTTTTATAAATTTTGCTCAATATCTGCAGCGAATACATACAAAGTCCAGAAGGTAATAAATCTTTTATTTTCAGAGCTAGAGAGAATAGGTACATTAATAAAATCTAAGGATTACAGATACAAGTAAGAACACCTGCATCATCGTGTAATTTTTCTGTACCATTTCAACAAGTTTATATTCGACGCATCCTATAAAACTTCTCCGTATCGTAGATGGCTTTTTAAACTAATTACATTTATGAGAGATTCTTTACTTCCATAGACTGTCTACTATTAGTTGCTTGTCATTAGTTCTATCTCAAGTCATTTGTTCTTCATATCAATTTGTTACTTAAATGACGTAATATATTTGTAAGCCACTAACAGTCCATTACGTTGTTTTAATTTTTATATTTAAACAATAATCTACTGAGTGATAATAATATACTCCCTCGAACCTTTTAACACTTCTTACACCATAAAATTTCCGCAGCGTTCGACCAATGGGTTCTCCACATCCTAATATGTTCAACAAGATCATATAACCCGATAACAATTAACAAGTGACAACCGAATAAAAGGTGATGGGGCTCGTGGTTGTGATGTGAAGCGGCTCGTCGTCTATCCTCATTCTATTCTGAATAGAACTATGCATTTAATAGGATGTATACGTACGTTTTAGTTATCATCTTGCTGGTATAAATCGCCGGTATTTCGGTTTAGGTATTTCGATAAATTACAGCGGCAGACTAATACTCTTTTACTAACGTCTGCTGAAGCTCTACAACCAATGTGGATCGTCTCCAGATAGCGACGGATATATCGGTGGTAACCAAAAATAAAACTGTCGTAATGAGCTCGCGCTTAATTCTATTTAATGTGGTTAATGATACAAGGATGACTGATTTACGGTAATTATTACGAAGGCGATTATAATACAGTGTACATATGTGTGAACTTGTATGTTATCTGTGTATGCTAGCATGGATAGGTCCCAAGAACACACATCCATAGTATATGTTGTCAACATTATTAAAATTAGATTCTTTTCGTTGAGTGTACGTTGGAAGGTATAATGTAATTGTGAAATAGCCTTGCAGATGCGCCATCCAAATTCCGAAGACTTGTCCAACAATATATTCAAAAAGTAATTTATGTTTTAAGATTATATTCAACTAATTGAGCTAGTCTCCTTTTGCATTTCAACATAAACCTATTTATTTATTGTTGAATTTGTAGTAGTATTTTATATTGTTTATATCGTAGTAGTCTATTTTCTTGTAATGATGATTCAATGGATACAAATCATAAAATTCACAAATTTATCAAATAAAATAAGAGATTTCAATTATTACAAACAACACTGATCTTAAAAATTAGTATATCGACTGGCTTCTATTCATCTAGATATCGGCATTGCAGCTCTGCTGTTTATTATCTAATAATAATAAACGATTTTGGTGCCAATTTTCTTTGCAAACTTGTACCAATTCTGATTTTTAGAAAATTTATGTCTATTATAGTGTTGTATAGGGGATTCATATGTAAGTTTAAGTATATTTTGCAAAACGCAAAAGTTCCATAGGCTTTCTGGTTTTCTGTTTGAAGACAGTGTAATGTAATTTTGTATTACATAGTCTTTTTTATGTGTGTTATCTAATAGCTGATCGTCAGAGTTGATCCAAATTTTAATCCTCTTTATGGTATCCCGCATTGCGCCGTCAAGTTTGTCAGTATTAGATTGTCGACTTCATTCTCCAATTCAAACTCATCCAATTTTGATACTAAGAATCTGTTTAACATTGTCCTGTGTCGTCCTCCAGTAACAGTTACAACAGGTAACGTCGACAACAGGTAAAATAAACGTTGTTGTGCGCATTGTTTTTATACCGTTAATGTTAGTCTCCATATAAGCAAGCGTGTGTAGCGTTGTCGACTGGATCTACGCTTGCCACCCTGGTGGTTAGCGTTCGATTCCTCCCGGTGAATTGTTTCTCCATATTATTGTGCACAATATTAACAATTATATTGAATGCAAATTATTCATTAATGATATTTTTCACTCTTGCCTTCGTACCAATGATTAAATACGCGTGCTTTGCGTCAAAATTATTAGCAGCGAAAGAACACCTCTTTTAAAGGTTAACGAAATGTGCTTCTCAGTGTTACTCATGAGAGGATGCGCCTACTGTCGTTTGTAAAATGAACCTGGAGCTCGTCAACATTATCGTGTTCTGACTCAGCGAACAAAGAAATAGACACGGAAAGAACTAATTTCATTATACTATTCGTTTATAGAATTCAAAATACACGTGTTATCGCAGATTAGCTTCGAATTTATTTATTAATAAAATTATCACGGTGAAAAATATCATTTATCAATAATTTGCGTGAAATATAATTCGTAGTATTGTACACCATAAGACTGAAAAAAAAAATTCATGGACAGAAATTAAGCACGAGCCACCAGGGTGGTAGGCGTAGATCCAGTACACAACACTACGCATGCTTGCAAGTACGGAGACCAACATTAAAGGTATAAAAAGAGCGCGCCCAACAACGTTGATTTTTGTCAGCAACTAGGGGACGTTAGGATAAGAGATCGTACTTGGGTACTCAGAGTAGGTCCCTCTATAACGTAGTTGAGACCCATCAAGATCCGTGTCGGACAACCCTTATGAGTGGGATGAGTACATGAGATGCGTCATTTGGATCAAATTCTTTGCCTTCGACACTATCGTATGTTGTGCTGGTAGAACGTTCGTTTTAAGTTGCTTCAATGCCAATGGTACGATGAATAAATCTAATCTAATCTTCACTTTCTGCCTTCCTAGACACTTGAATTGTTACCTGACAAATCTTTGCTGACGTAGTTTGTGGTGATATGGAATCTAGTTTGTTTTTTATGCTTTGTAATGTAAATTACAGTCTATATAATACAACATATTAGAAAGTTTATTGAATAGCCTAAAGTGGCTTCGTATAAAACAGAGGAACAATTAGGCTACAAAAATTTGATTGTAATGCTTGTCACGTGGTGGCAGCTTTTGCTCAGTAGCATTCTTGGTACAAATTTGTGTTCTAGGATTTATAATAGCGTTAGCTTGTAGCAAGTGATATTGCGCGAGTACCAAATGATTTCCTAATAGCGAATACAACTTAGCTGGAAAACCGACTCTAGCGAAACACATCACACCCACCTGGCAATATATTCTCGTAAGTCTGATTTGCCAATATCAGATACAGTAGCGATCATTAAGTTACAGAAGTGTCCCTTGTTAGTAGTGCAATTCATAAAAGCTCCAGAAACTTGTTTAAATTCTCTGTAATCAGCATTTAATCATATCACGAATTGTAAACAGAAGAGTAAAAATTTCAGTTAGAAGGAGTTTACTTCACAGTCGCTAAATCCGAAATTATCTAGTAACATAATTATTCGAGTGGTGCTGCAGTTTAGCGGGCAAAAGTCATTCGAATTACATTCAAAACTGTGCAAAATTATTTATTTGAAATGGACAAAAATAAGTGTTGTGAAAGTAGTAAACAAGTGACATCTGTTGTCACCATTTCTCGATAAAGTAATAACAGTATACTCTAAACTCGGAGAACGTAAGGAAACCGTTCTATTTCCTTGAAGTAATGTAAGTTAAGTACTTATCAAAAGTAAGTCAACTACTTGCCTCTATAGCTTTCCTACCTACATAAATAAAACGTATGTCATATAAGTTGTTGGTTACAGTTCGAGAGTTATTTACTAAAAATTTAATATAATCCGCACAAGTAGAGGAAGTTCGATTTACGAGATCTAATGTGGGAAACCTTATAACTTTATTATATGTAATACAGCAGAGCCATAACAATGGAGCTGTTTGAAATCGCAATGATTGAAATATAAACGATAAAGTAGGACTGAGATACTGTGGTGTGAGTTATTGACGATTGCTACCGATCTATGTCAAGAATTATTTTAAAAATCTACCACATTTCACACACGCACTTTCCTTATATACGCTTAAATCAACCTTATTTTGTAATTGACATGTTGTAATAGGTATGACACACAGTTATACAGTTTCAGCATCGTTAATTTAGACGTGACACGTTATCTCTTTCTACAGTCTTACCATCACTTAATAACCGATAATTTATAACCATAATCAAAAGAACAATAAACCTAACAATAACGTACTACGATTTTACAGCCGTTTCCCAAAACAGATGTTGATTGCGGAGATACTACCTTCTCGACGCCTTCAACGGAACATGTATACCACCACCTTGTCTTCGGTAATATAAACGAGGTGCTAGGCTCCACACAACGTATTCATGGTACTAGCTCGCACTGGAAATTGTTGCCCTAAATCTCTTATATAGCCTATTAAGGAAGCAATTAAATCAACGCTCGTATATTATTTCTTGTAAACGATAAATTATAAATTAGTTAAGACCCATTATCTTTCTATTTAATTCTGTCTGGAGAGCATGAAAACAGTCGATGTAATATTGCCAAGGTTCGAATTAAATTTTAATTATTCAATATTCTCTTGTATGCAACTACATGCTCTCATTTTCTAGTTAAGTAAATTCCTGCATATAAATAGGTTTACCTCTTGTATAGCCACCAATGTTATATTCACTGAATATATAGAGGTTAAGTGCTTGCGAAGATATCCTTTTTATTAATTTATTTGTTTTTAGTGAAGGTTCTGAATTTTGTTCGAGGTGGAAGATAGTACAAATTCGGATATGTACTGAGAGAGAATAACTTTTCTCCAAGCAGGAACATGCTAATTTGTTGTTCACATTTTATAGCAATGATTATTCCCCTTATATTCGTTCTTGTCTGATAAAATAATTAACTAGAATTAAGAATTAACATCTGTATTTAGGAAACTATTTATTAGTCTAGTAATTCTCTTCCAATAAGGTAATGCATCCATTTTACATTCCGAAAGATGTAACCAATGTAAACAAATTATCTGCATAGCTCTGGGTGTATGCGACAAAACTGGTACGTGTACTTGTAAATCGATGGTATCAAATAAACAACAGAGACAATCTATATTGCATTGGTTTCTAAATTATTATAGCAACAACATCTTTTAATTCATTTATCATATAATAGGAACTGCCCTTATTGAGGATAGGAAAATCACCACATTTCACTGTTTGTTTTTTTGAGTAAGGACAATGCCTGAACTCACCCGAGATCAGTTACTGATGTGAAAGACTTGACCCACTAAACAATCAAGCTTTGTCAGGCGTAGAATCCATCCCGCAACCGCTGGTGACATTATTTCAAGATGGCAGCTCGAACTTAGCCTCGATTGGCTGCCTCCATTGCTTAGATTTCTCTCTATAGAAATTGTAAGTTTAAAGATACACCAGACGTTTTGAAAATGCAATAGTAGTGCAAAATGCTACTGCTCTTCATGAAGTAAACTCACAGTTTATTGCAGCTAGTGGAGAATCAAACGAGTGACGTTCAAAGTGTTAGAAGTTAATTACCCATCAATTATCGGACACAAATATATATATTACCTGATGACAACAATCAATGATAATTTTTTCTTGAGGGTTATATTCCAAATTAAAACATAATTTACCGTTACTTTTACACGGATAATTAGGTATAAATGCTAAATGGTTAAAAAATTATTTCTCAATTATTTTGCTATACTCCAGAATTTTAAATTCTTAATAATATGCAACTGAATGTTTCGGAGATTTATAACCTGACTAGTGTCGCTTTACCTGCCTTATATACGTGCAACGCAAAGAGAAGTAATTCACTTCCCATTTGTCAAAGAGCTGTCATTGGGAACCATTACCATGAAACACAGAATGCAGCATCACAAGATTCATTAATTTCGTATATAGGTTGCGTACAGTTTAAATTTATTGACACTAGCGATACGCTAGGAGTTTCTCATAAGTCAACCTACTGCTGTGGCAACGTCACCATTCTTCACATTGGTCGCCATCACCATTGCCGTTCGTCGGTATGCCGTTCGCCTATTCAATAGAAAATTTCAATATTTACCGGCACGTAGTAATGCATCGACTATAGTGTACAAGAGGCTCACAAATGAGACTTTTTTCTAGTGAAGATCATTGAATCCCTATACAGCTCTACGTTTCCAAGCCGGATAATTTTTATAAAATGTTATGTTACGGAGAAGTTGAATGACGGCGCGCTTCGGTCCTCCGATGATATATTAAAAGTCGGACTTTGATCTATTGTTCATTGAAAATTGCATTATAAAAAGGTCCCGGTAAAATGTCTTTGATATATGAAACGATAGCTCGCCTGAATCGCGAGCACAAAAGAGAGGGAGTGAACGATAGGATGTCGTCCACCTGCGGACACGTTCCATTATTCAAATCGTCCGCTATCTCTTCTCTGACGTGATGTTACATATGGTGAAGGTGCTGTCTAGTTTTTCGCATTGCTTTATAAAGCGGTATATGGTTATAGCCATTTAGTACGATCAAAAGGGTTATAAATGTTCAAACAGGGAGGGGAATTTGAAAACTAATCGCCAACGCCTTTTTCGTGCATAGAATTTACAGCTTTTTTTTCAATTGACGGAGATGTGAAGCTATGCAACTAATATTTCATTCGTTGAATTGATAAAGACTAATTGTAAGTAACATTCTCTTACTTGTTCTGCTGTTATTTCGTCGAAAATTTGGTTACAGATTAAATTGAAATTATTTATACATTTGCCTTTCGTTTAAAAAATTATTGACTGTAGACACCATGACAGTATTTTGCAAATACATATTTACTTTTGAATGTAGTAGACATGATAGAAATATTAAAGTTATTGGAGTAATTATGAAAGTAGAAGGTTTCCAGTTTAAAAGCTTGTAGTTGGAAAAAAGAACAAATGAAGATAATAATAATAATAATTCATGCCTTAACATCCCCCAACAGCTTGCGCCAATTACAGGGGGCATCGACCGATGATTACAATTAAAAGGTATAGACATTATTCCAGTAACAAACCAGAGCTATGTAGTTGCCTATGAAGACAAATAAGTCACAACACAATCATGGACAACGATAATGGTAAAAATTCGAATTAGAAATGTAAATCTAAATCAATCGCTTTCAACTCGAGTAATAAAACGTGCTAAAAAATCTGTCGTATATCTCTACTTTAAATTTGATATTTTGTAGTGGCTGGATAATGTGACATTCACAAAAACGTTAGCAAGCAGTTACACAAGTTTGCGAAAAATGGATCTTTGTTTTCTACTTTCCCATATGAATTACTCACATAGAGACTACATTGGAATTTTATTGTAGTTAGTAAAAAAACGATTTACATTATTCGTTCTTCATAAATAGAATCCGGTATTGACGCCAGAAAATGAGTTCGATACAGAATATACAAAATGCACGCATTACTATTTAAATAAATAATCCTATTATGCAGAGGTAATGGAATTAGATCTGGCATTAGAAGGTTGCCGCAACTATATCGTGACTGAGTTCATTCTATAGGACAAGGTTAGATGAGGCTTTCTTGGTTTTGTATATTTTTGCTCAATGTTTGTAGGGTGTTATTCGATTAAAGCGTGATCCAACAATGCCATTCCTACACATTAACTAAAAGATATAGCATGTATACCCGCTAATAAAACACAATACAAGAGTATTGTCTGCAATGTAAAGTGTTTAACACTGACAACTATTGGGATGCAAGAAATCCAGAATACTCAAAAATATTACTGCAGATTGGACAAAGGAAGGTTTAAATGTAATGCAGACCGATATTTTTTCGAATTCCACCGCAGAATAGCTCCATTTTAGCTTTTTTATAATAACATATACCTCTGCAATTTGGAGCTCAGATTGGTTGTTTATTTTTTATTTTGGTGCATCTATAATTAGTCAAATATTGACTTTTAAATTATCTCTTTAGTAACGCCAAACCGCAGACATCTCATAATAATAGTTTTCAAGGTACTACTCTTTGTTGTATTTAACGTAACGTAACGTATTGTATTATTATATTATATTACAATGAACGGTGCATTATTATAAGTAATAACAACATATTTGTTTGCAAAAGTACTTAAATATTGAGAAAGTTATATGAAGAGAGTTGTTTAATATCAGAAATCAAATGAGATCTCATCAGGACTTTTGTAACTCATCAAAAAAATATATGAATGATTTGATCCCGGCACCTCCACCACATTTTCCAATGCAACGTTTTCCTAAAAAAAAGTAATAATAAAGACGTTTAGTTAATTGTCATAAGTATCTACGTCCTAGACAATTTCTAACATTGAGACAACTCTGAAATTTTGCATATTTTATGCATTATCTTTATAATATACATATAATATACATATATAAAAGACATAAAATTGACATATGTTGAGATGATTTTCAATAATACTCCTGCTATAGATATAATTTAGTACAATTACTTGATCTTGTCTGCTCGAATACAAACGGAAGTCGAAACTTGGAAGCACATTATACAGATCACTAACGATCATCCGCCAAGGGACGGCATGTCATCGCTCAGTAAGAGCCTTATTAATGAGTATATAGTATATATACATACACATACTGTCTATACATGTATGGCTTCTGATTACGTTTATTGCGGCTTAGGCTAGATCACGCTTTATACCGTACTAACCCCTTCTGCGGTACACTCAATGCCGTACCCATCGCCACACATCGCCCATTTACAATTGACATGTCATGTTTGTTCGCTCAATGATAAGTTTATTGCAAATCAACTATCTGGCAACGGCATTGTGTTTATTTTGTAATGTAAACAATCAATACTAATTCATGTACACACGTAGCCTGTGCGCATACACTTGATCGACGATAGACACAGGCATGCTGTATAGCTTATGTATTGTCGAAGAGATCCACAGAGATTTGAGTGATACGGCTATTGTAACTAAATTGTTCGGTTATAATTAATATCCCACTTTTTATATAATGCGCTGCTCTTTTCATATACGGTTTTTGTAATATGTCTATATGCGTACTAATTGTATTTAATTATTCTGAGAATGTAACATATACACAGTGTGTCCAATAAATAGTGTCGGAAAATTAAAAAGTATAAAACTAATATCACAAGAAAGGTAAATCCAAAACAATTACGATCATATATTAAAATAATTTTTCCTTTAATAAGTACCAAATTTGGTTAAATAAATTTTGTGGAATCCGGACCTGACACGTGTGTACAAGAAAAAAAGGAACCCTGCAAAAATTTCTAATAGACATAAACAGATATTTTTTATCAAGTTCAATATGTAAATAAATGTTTATTGTATTCTATGAATGCATTTCTTTACGAAGCAGCTAAATTGCACATGTCGTCTTTTTAGAAATATTCTATTTATAACAATGTCACGCATTTACTACTGATTTTATTCATTTCGACCTGTTTCTTTCGTAGGAATCAGATGTTTTTGCTTTTGTCATTATAGAAACTTTCAATACTAAAGCACAACGACATATTATTACCTAATGATCTGGTAATTAATAATTCACCATTTGAGATTGCGTTCGTAGTTAATAGTTTTCTTCTTTTCAAATAATTCGTAGTAGTCTTGAAGAGGATAGTTTGATGAGAAACAGGACAAAAACTTAGAGTAGTAATATCCGCAATTACTACCACGAGCTCCGGATGCACGCTTCTGTGCGACGGCAAAACTTATCATAAGCTGGCCCGGTGTGACAATATAGTCTCGAAGAGCCTTGACTTCTAAAATTTCCCGCCGACGGTCATAAACAAAGTTTTTCATGTATCCTCATAGAAAAGTGTCCAACAGGTTCAAAACGGGACTTTGTATTGGCCAGAGAATCGTTCCTTCTCGTCCTATCCAATGTGCAAATGCCTGGTTTAAATGTTCCCATTCAAGTCGGGCAACATATGAAGGTGCTGCATAGTGCATGAATTACATTTGCCGCCGTACATGTAGTGGTATGTCATTCAAGTAATCGGGTAACGTATTTTGCAGACTATTTAAATGATCTACCGCATTTAATTTTTCGGGAAGTACATGTGGCCCAAATTAATGATCGCCCTATGTTGGGATGAACTCGGATGGATATCTTGTGTGTTTCATCG
>ML217865.1:369-11148 GCA_004785975.1 Popillia japonica
CCCTGTATTTCACACTCTCGTATTATCCCTTTCATTGCCATATTAAAGTCCTAATATTTTTCTGGTATGCCTAAGTTTTTTGCGTCTCCAATAATACTATCTCTCTTTAACGTGTCAAATGCTTGCTTAAAATCTATAAATACTAACTCAATCATCATTCCTTGTTCGGTACATTTCTCCAATACTTGTTTCATTACATGTGTAATATATAATAATACTTCTTTATTTCAAAAGTAATTCTCATATACAGCAATGGTATACAGAAGTACAAATGAAATGACGTCAAAAAACAAAAACATAAAAGTAAATACAACTTAAATTAAATTTTGCAGGTTCTTATGATCTAAATAGTCAGCCAGAGGCTCCAAATTTATCAGAAGCTTTCTAATTGTTGTTTTAGAATTATTAGTTGGTAACTGTATATCATCCATTGTCGACTTTCTCCAAATCGATTCTGGTATTCCCCTGTTACTTTTTCTTGGAATGCTCTTAGTCTTTTTAGAATTAATGTGGTTAGCACTTTGTAGGTTACAGTTAGAAGCGTTATTCTTCTGTAATTTTCGCAATACATTGTATTTCGTTTCTTTGGTATCGGTTGGCTTATTTATTTGTCCTTCCCTTATCCAGTTCTGGTCTTTATACTACTGATTCATGTTCTCTTCTATTACTCATTTTCTTCAAATATGTTTTCGCATTTTTCTTTGTAAGTGTTGGAGATGTTCGTATTTTTCCGTCTTCGTTTTCTAATTTGCTAATATAACTTTGTATTGTTTTTATTGTCATTTTCTATTTTATCCATTATTTCTTGACACCATGTTTGTTTTTTACTTTTTATTATTTTTGATGCTCCTTTTCTTATGTCCTTTTACTTTTTATAGTCATTTTTATTGATTATTTGCAACCATTTTAATCTCTCGTTTGTCTTTCTTCGTATCAAAATCTCACAATACTTATCAGTACTTTTTCTGCAATTTCAAACATACTATTATTTATGTTGTTCCATTCTATCTCTGTATCGTCGTTTATTTTGTTGCTTTTTAATCGTTTTTCTAGTTGTGTTCCTATTCTCGTTTTACCTCTTCATTTTGTAAGTCTTCTACGCTTCATTCTCTTTGGTATTTTCCAGTTCTCCTAGTTTCTGTTAATCTTAACTTCATCTTTGCTATAACTAATAGATGGTCTGTATTTATGCTTGTGTCTCGGAACGTTTGTACATCTTGTGTCGTGCCTTTGTTATTAGGATATGGTCAATTTGATTTCCGTCCGTTTTTCTTGATACCATCCATGTTATTTTGTGCTTGCTACTACCATATTCAAGTGGGTTACTAAATTATAAAGTCCCAACCCGTTGTCTGTAGTTATGTCATGTGTTGTGTTTTCCCTTTCCTATCTTTGCATTAAAATCCCTTACTACAATCAACGTATCATGCTTCGCGATGTTCTCACATGCCAGCGTCAATGTTTCATAATATAATTCTTCACTCTCAGTCAGTGCGTACGCGTTTATGATTGTCATACTTGCTATACTATTTTTTATTCTTAAGTATGATATTCTGCCATTAATCCTTTTGAACCAGTGGCGGCCCGTGGGAAAAATTTTAAGGTGTTTTGCAATTTCTCAGGTACTAACTTGAGTTGCATCTAATCCAGCCGAAAAATAAATCGCTGTCATTATGTCCCGAAGAGCCAATTCAAAAGCTCCACAAAATTTTACACAATTAATAATGTTTGATAAAATATATCGATTTTTCGACACGATTTCATTATGTTTCTGTATATTTAACCAATAAGCCGAATCTAATTGAACCATAATATTAGTTGACCCTAAGTAACGCAAATTCCAACACAATTAGCTGGCATTTAGAATTTTCATGTCTTTTTATTTTCAAACTCAAATGCTCTAGTTCCATGACTCCTATTCCGTCCAAGCTTTATCACCACCAAAAAGTAAACAGGGAAAACAATATAAAGCATTTTTTTTGTTACATCCACAAATCCATTCGTTTTTGAATAAATATCCTTACTAAATTTACTGTATAACATTTTCCTCTACTTACACAAGTTGTTTCAATAGTGATAATAGCCTACCTTTTGCTTTTAATTAATCTTTTCTTCATATAAACATTTAAAAAAATCTCTACATTAATTAAATTTACATTAAAACACTAGATAATCTGCGTAAAATTTACGCATGCGTTTTCAAAGTATGTAATGTGGTTCCTCTTTATTATTAATTCTGGTGTTTTTATTTCATTTATATTTAAACAAAAGTAATCAACATTAACTTATTCTAAATAAGTCATCAGAATGCCATAATTTAGCTCCCTACAAAGCATGCGTCAGTTTACGCATAATTATCTTTTACGTATGAATATGCCACGTTGTGCCGCAGTAAATGCAGCGAACTATCCTGTTGAAATCACGGCTTCGTTTTAGACCGTCAAGGGGGAGAAGTGTGCAGCGCGGGTGTTTGAAGGGGCTCGCAGAGCACGTTCGTATCGCCCAGCTATCTTAAAATATCAACGATCGCGCGAAATAGGTTCGTTATTCCACTGGTAGACTGTGTGAGTGAGAAATGTTGGTCAACTTGTAGCGTCTGATGCGCGTTCAGCGCATTTATTCTGTTCACAGCAACGCCATGCCATAAGATGAACTTCCCGCAACCCGCAGTTGGTTTGGTATTTCAAGCTGTGGCTTGTGTTCGCAGTTTTTTTATCAATACGACAATGCAAATGCATTTCAAAATATATTATAAATTTTATATTTGATAAAAGGAAAGGAAGTTAAATAGGAGATTTTTTGGGAGCTCTGCAGCACTGGAGCGCTTATGTACCAGCCGCCACTGTTTTGAACTGAATAATTTTTCTTCTAACATCCTCATTTACCGTAAACACAGTTCCATCCTACTCATAACATCAACATTCCGGTAGCAATTTGAGGTTTTTTTCCACTTTTATTTGTTTAATTTCTTAAGTTTTCTGATTTTTACATGCATTAGCCTTCCTTTTCTCGTCTTCTTCTCCTCCTGTGTTAACTATGTTTTGCATATTTTTCTTCACTTGTCCCTTTCCCATAACCGTTTTGGTGTCCACATCCGTCAACATTTCGCTTGCCTTGTCATCATTTACTTCTTTGTTTCATTATTCGTATTTTTTGACGTCTCGAGTTTTCCATTTTCCGCATTCCATCTCCATTCTTCTATCCACATTTTATATGTTCCATTGTTTATATATTCCATTTTAACCCTTCTGCTATTGGTAACTTCTTGTTCAGCTTTCTTTTTTATACATTTTTGTATCTCCCTCTCTTTTTTGACAGATCATCAGGTATGCAAATCTTTTCTTTCTTCAATTCTCTAAGCTTACTTTTATTTTTCATTACACTTCTTTTTTCACTTCCATCAATCAATTGAATCAAGCATGTGTCTATGCCTAAATTTTTTTATTGCTTCCGTGTGAGCATTTTCATTAACTTCTCTATCCTTTCTTTTAAGACCGTTGATTTTTCCATACTGTGCTTTAGTCCGTGAATGACTATATTATTTTGTCTATCCTCATTTTCCGTTATTTCCTACCATTTTATCAATCCCTTTACTTGAGACTTTATGTATTTCTAGGTTTTCTTGTCTCAATTTTTCGTTCGCATCCTCCATCCTTATAAGTAACTTATTTGTTGACTTATTGTTATTGCTTACTACAGTCCTGTTTATTTTGCGATTTTTAACAAGCTAGGAGATAAATGAATACTGACTGTTGTTTCTAGAATATTTCCTGCTCTGGGGCTCGTTGATAACCAGTATAGACGTAGCAGTTGACTTTCTACAGGAAGTAGACATCTTTGGTCTTTTTTTTTGAATCTAGGTTCTTGATAGCTTTTTTACTTTGTCGTTCAATCAGCTACTTAAGCTACACGCAATCATTTATAAATTTGAATGTGCTTCTTGAAAAGGTTAATTTGTATAGGCAGAGTATCCAGTGCAGAATTAAGGAATATCGACGACATACCCAACGCGAATATACTAACAGATCTGCAGTAGCCGAACATTTACTTGAAGATAACTAGTACCATCTTAATTATATTAATGTTAAAACCTTGGCCACAACTACACAAATCTGTCAGGGATTGGTGCGACAAATACTAGAAAATATAAAGAGTTAGTTTGAACAAAACAAATACACACCACCTAAGCGAGATTTCTTTTCTGGAACTTCAAAATTCCAGCATACACACGGAAATTTGTGTTGGTTTTAGATATTTTACTACTAATAACAATTTGATTTGTAATAAATTGAGTATTTTACATGAAATATTGAAATAAGTATTGAAATGGGAATAATTTAAATCAAAGTACAAATTTTTCTTGATACTTTATTAGAGTTATATCTCTAATATTCTAATACATATATAACTTAAGGTCACTAGTGTAAGGATATGAAAGGTGCTGTTTCTTTTATTAGGTAGGTATACAACTAATTCTACAATTTCGTTTTACAGTGACATGTACTAATTCTTGTTTGTAAGAGTTCCCATTAAGGTGTAGATAGAAAACGATGTGCGGCAAATCTATAAACAAACAAAATGAGTGGTATAGATCGTTTACTACATAGTCTAATCCAGAAATTATCGGATATATAATTTGTCCAAGTGTTGTATAGAAATCAGACAATTACTCACACATGTGCATACACAAATATATGGGCATGAAGAGTATAGAAGTATAAAAGTATACATGCAGATAGCGGAATATTGTTAATTTGGTAAATAGCCTAAATAAATACATATAAAATTAATAATTACATAATTTTTCTACTGACTAGACGCACTGACATGAATGATTTTAGTTAAGATATAAGTAAACTTAAATAAGTATATAAAAAGCACAGAAAAGTATACTCATAATGAACTATTACACTAATGATTTTTAGTTTCTTTTATTTTAAAAATCGTATATATTCTTTGTATATAATACAATTTGCATCTATTACATGGCCTATATAATTGTGAAGAAAAAAGGATCCGAAAATAATATATCTGTCCTGATTGCTGTCAGCATGACTTGTGGCGGAAATGAAATAAATTCTCTAAAGTTCTTAAATGATTGCAGAGGTACAATAAATTGTTATATTAACCTCACTACATTTTCTTGTCTCCGGATAGTACTTTCTTCCACCTTTCCTGTTGATAGCCAGACACTGTCCTACTTACAAATTTTGTCAGTGTCTGTGAAGGTGTTCGTACAAAAACAATCTCATCAAAATAGTCCTCCTTCACTATATGTAAGCTATTTTGATTGTGCTATTTTGTTGTTGTCAAAGCTCATTTTATGCGGGCTATTTTCACAAGGTTTCTTCTCTGAGTATGTTAGTGCAAATAAAAGCTTTTGTGTAGTTATAGCTATTCTTACAGTATCTGATATAAGATATATGTACATACATATGTATGTATATTAACAGTAATTACTTACATTCACCATAGATTCTAAGGAAAGTGCTGTAAGTATGTATATTTTAACACTCAAAGGATTCTTCGCTTTTTCCATTATAATAAACAAAGTTTTTCTTGTATTTATGTCAGATGTGTGCCAGTCCATCAAGTAACAAGCTTCGCCAATCTTATCGCTCTGAAAGAATTGTTATTTTATTGAATGTATATTTTGATTGCGGGTTATTAAGTTTTTGTGTTGAGTGCGGAAACAATAACCTAGTCCTTGTATGTTAATTACGAATATATCCTTAAAATATCTTACAGTTTTCTCGGCCTATAATATTTGCTTTTCAAAATCAGCCAAACTGGTTAAAATATTCACGCTAGCAGACCATGTTGATATAGAAACAGAATGTGCATCTATATAATGAAAATGGAACAGAAGCTATAAAACCGAATTTACCGAAAGAAAAGGAAATAAGTACCTAGTAATGCCAAATAAAATAAAAATAGAGCTGGACAAACAAATAAAACAAGGAAAAATGCGTAGAACGTTTTGCATTTCCTTGGAGAAGTTTCATCAGAGGACATGATGGCAATAACCACTAATGGAGGCGCAGAAGTGGCCTCCTATTCGCTTAGTAGTAAAGACAATCGCTTTTGATTTGGATAGAGTGGCACGAAATGCGAGAATTTCTACTTATTCTCCGCTCATAACCAATATCTCCCACCAACTTAGTGCTTTTCTTGCTATACCGGGATATTATTTGCAACCTGTAGATGGGCGGGACTTCAACTGTAAGCGTACATGTAACGAATAGTATTCTCGTGATCGCGAGCTTTTGTGATCTTTCGAAATAATTTACTGGAAGTACGAGTAGAAAGGATTCTGCTGAATTGCGACCATAACCATAAATAGTTTCTTCTCGGGCGCACAAGACTCCATTTTAAGAATTATTGACCGCAATCAAGATTTACTAACCGTTAGAAAACTAGAGAACTCTAACTTAGCAGTAGTACGGCGTGAAGACTTCATTGAATTGACTGAAACTGAAAGGATCGATGTGACGATAGTATTTCCTGGTAGTTAGACAAGGGTAAAGAACAGTGGTGGCCGATTGCCGTTAGATAACGATAGCGTACAACTCACAATTGTCCAGCATAATAGCATGTATTTACTTTGTTAACTGATAGAAATCGTATTTTCATCCTTCTTTTATTCATGTAAAGAATATCGTCACGTTAAAACTTAGCTCTTGGTACTGACTTAAACGTGTCCTTTAGCGGTCCAATAGCTTGATTTTGGGCCCCACCCCACCTCAAAGCTTGAGCAATTTGTCAATTTTTATTAATATCTCCAAAATGATAACAAATATTAAAAATAAATTCTAACATAACTTGCAGCATATTACATGATTCCAAGGATAAAGCCATCTGTTTTCGTAAAAAGTTAATCACTGGGTACCGAGTGCCCTATACCCCCCATTTTTTTGTCAATTTTTGTCATTCACCAAAAAGAGGTCATACATATTTGTCTAGAAAATAATAGTGTATCATAAATTTAAAAAGTAACAATAAATAACAATTTTGCAAACTATTTCTCCAGTGGATGCTTCCCTTCGCCATTATTTTTAGTATTAAAGAAGTCTATAAACACGTTTAAGCCTCGAGTTGCGCATCATTGTTTCGACCAGTAAATGTGGATACTACTTCTTCGACGTTTGGAGAGCTTACCTGAAGTTCTTTGAAAACCTGGCTAACTGATACGCTCCTTCCAAATACCGCACCAAACAGTTACTTTTAATTCATTTTTTAATTGGGCATTGTATTACTGAACTTCAGAAGTTAGTACCGCAAGATGAGACGTTAAACATTTTATACAGGTCCCTTTTAGTCAGTAATTTAAAAAGCAAAATCTGTACAATTTGTTTGCAGAGTGCTGTTTTATTTTATAAATCTACAACAATTGTTTGTTGATTGCCTGAAATAATTGCTGATTGAACACGCCGCAACTATGTCTCCGTTTATGGTTCCCCCCCCCCCTCCGTCACGTCAAATTGTATTAAATATTTTAATTTTTCAACAGGCGTTAAATATACAATGTATTTCAATGTCGGGACTTCGGTGTGGCCACGCTACCCTACTTCCACAACCTGTCCATTTTCTTGGGTAATTTTCATTAAACCATTGTCTAACTGCAGTAGCATAATGACCCCCACATCCTCATCCGCATATCTCGACGAATTAGAAAAGAAACATATTCTAATAAAGGTGGTAGGTCAAGGAATTCGTGTACTAACCAAGCGCAGACGCAGTTCGTTAATAATTACTGTATGTATGTAGATTAAGTCTGTTCCCTAGTGTAATACATAAGTATGTATCTGGAAACAATTTTACCATATGTCAGGTATTTAATCATTTATAAGCATTATATTTTTTTTCTAATTTTGCTCTTTTGTTGCCGAAATGTAATCATTGTTACAACCATATTAGTTATATTTATGTTCCACTGAATACTGAACTTGTTTGTAAACACTTCATTCTGTTAGGTAAGTACACAAAAATAAATTCAGTATCTATTCTTATTAATTATTTATTATTACGTTTTTAAGTTTATTTTACACCATCGTTTTCTACATAAATACGACCTACTTTTGGTGGATGCGAATAAATAAGAAGACTTTATCCTTGGATTCAAGTAATATGTGTATGCAAATTATGTTAAAATAATTGTTTAATACTTCTTATCGTTTTGGAGGTATTAATGAAAACTAAAAGAATTGCCCAAAATTTCATCAAAATTGGAACGTAACAGATGCCGGTGTTCCCTTGTTCCCTTGTTGTTTCTACTTATTAATACCTATAGATGTATACATAAGCGGCGTAGCCACGCCTTTTAGTACCTCTGTACTTGTTCTAATATTATTTACTGACTTTTATTATAAATAATTCTTTCTTCATTCATTTTCCAATTTTCCTGGTGCAGAGCAATGTTTCATTACATTTTTCCTTCATTTATATTAGATGATAGATTTCAGGGAACAGTCTACTACTCTTATGTCTGGCCATGCAAGCCGTTGTCAAGTTGTCATCTACTGCAACCGTTAAGTAACTAAAAATTGGAACGTCTCTAGCAGAATTCTGAATACTTCAAGATTTTTACTAATGTGTTATGACGCGGTCAAAATTTGGAAGCTTTTATAACAGAGACTTCAATTCAATATGTTATGGTGTTAAAATGGAGGTGATCGTAATCTATCTAATTACTGCCTCTACTGTTAAATATTTAAATCCGTTCTGCATTACCTTCGCCGTAATTTCACTACCAAACCGGTGATATATATATAGTCCTACTAATATTGCACATTGAAAACTAATAGCATGGACACATTCTATAGAAAAGATGGTTTCCTAAAAAAATACATAAATTAGATGTATTAATAAAATCGGTGACAATCGTTTCAATTCTAAGCTATCTAATCTATATGAACGACTTATTATAGTAAAACCTGTGTTAACGGACAGCTGTATATATCGGCCACCTGTGATAGCGGCCAGCTTTGACATTGCAAAAATCTGCAATACGGGTATTTCCATATATACAAACCTTGCAATAACGACCGCCTTTACAAAGCGGCCACGGCCAGACGATCCCAATATTTTATGGCATAAAAGCATTAAAATTTACCTCCCAATAACGGTCGTTGTCGGTATCGAAAATTTTAAAACTCACGTATTTGTTGTTCAGTCTAAAGAAGGTGACAGAAGTTACTTGTAGGAGTTTATTGTTAGTTATAATGAAACACGATAGAATTATTTTACAACAGCAGCTGATTGTAGCAGTTTCCGAAAACGCCTGTTCATTCGATCAGTTAAGTTTATCGTTGTGTTCGTGAAGTGTTTGACTATGTCGCTAAAAGGAAAACGTTCGTTACTGAAACACAAAATTGATATTATCGAGGAGAGTGACAAGTATTATTTAAGTTTGCGGAAGTTAGCCGAAAAATTCGGATTTGGAAAAACTCAAATTAACGATATCGTAAAAAATAAAAGTGATATTAAAGGGATGTATGAAGAAGCTATTAATTTGAATCAGAAACGGAAATTCCCTAAAACGGGTGGAGTAGCAGTGGATCAAGTTGTATGTAAGTGGTTCTGCATGGCTAGAAATAAAAACATCACCATATCTGGATCATTGATTAAACAAAAGGCGCTAGAGACAGCAAGAAATTTAAACATTGAGCATTTTGCTGCTTCAAATGGTTGGTTAGAATGTTTTTGTCGAAGACACAATATCACTTTTAAATCAATTTGTGGTGAGTCCGCTGATGTAAATTTGGAAGATGTAGAAGCATGGAAATCTAAATTACCATAAATTTTATAGTATTATTCCCCGAAGGATATATTTAATGTTGACGAAACAGTATTGTCGCACCAAGCCAAATAAAACTTTTGCATTGAAATACGATAAATGCAATGGCAAAAAACTAGCAAAACAACGGTTAACTATTTTACTCTGCGTAAATATCGAAGGCGACAAAGAAAACCCTTTAGATATTTGAAAAAGTACAAATCCTCGGTGTTTTAAGGGAAATCATATCTACAAATTACCTTTAGAGTGGGTACACAACAAAAAGGCTAGAATGACATCAGATCTTATGACAAAATGTATATACATTTAGTTCACTTATATATGGGTCTCTGTATTCTCTATTTTAAGTTTAAATAAAATCATTTGAAATAATGTCCAAATGAATTTTATTTCCCAAAGAAAAATAATAGCTATCATGTAAAAATATTTGCTTAGAATTTGGAGTGAGTAATATCCATCCCCTGTCTTTTGCGGCCACCTTTGAATGATGGCCAACAATTTTATTTTTTTTAAATGGCCGCTAGTCACAGGTTTTACTGTATTAACAATGTTCCTGGTTTTCCTAACATTATATTTTATCACCCGGTAGTGGTATTCAGGAAGATCTCAATTTAACAACCGAGAACTTACTTTTGAATCAAGATTATAATTACGGAAATAGTTCTTTTTTGTTTATGGTGAGTGTAACTACAGTGGCTTCCAAGCTGTATTACTTAACAGATTACCACTGTAGTTCGTATGGGGAAAATTAGATTTTGTGATCTAGAAGACGTGTAGTGTTCTGAGCATTAATTTAATGTACTTGCCATATACGAGATTTCTAGCGCTGTGCCGCACAACGTTAGTACGACTGATCCATATTGTACTAGCAATGGTATAGATAACATTTGGTTTATGTTGTCCAAAACTCTACCCAAAACACGCAAATAAATGTCTAAGCTTGGCAGAAGAAGACTTACGTACCTTAAAATAACAAGATGCAA
>ML217866.1:0-12471 GCA_004785975.1 Popillia japonica
GGAAAAATTAAGAAAATTAGGAAAAATTATGAAAAAATAACTGAACGAAAACTAGCTGACTAACAAGCTAAAAATTGCAAATAGTGGCAATTTATACGAAAATTACATTCCAAATTAAATGACGAAACACTGCAAAAATTGTCGAGAAAATGACCGATTAACGAAAAAGTGACCAACCGCTAAAATTATTAACAATAAGAACTGACGTTAGGGATGAATATCTTAAGAATGTTATGACAAACAAAAAATTATAAATTACGACATATGAGGTATCTGGTATGGATGACGTAATTTGTTGTTTTGTCCACAAAATAGTGCTATTGTATATATGTATTTATGTAAATACATCGACATAACAAAATATATGTCTTTTATTACGAAAATGAAACAAAAAATGGCAAGACAAAGGATTAATCAATAAAAATAATTAAATAAAAAATAGCAAACTGATAAAATTTAACAAACATTATAGGAATAACAAATGACGACAAAAATGTAAAATTGTAAAAAATCACGGACCACCATCAAACTGACGTTCAATAACGAAAGCTGACAATAATCGCAATGAAAGAATCATGAAAAAATAATCATCAAAATAAATGAAAAATGGGGAGAAATATTCGATGGCAACGAAAAATTATGAAAATTACATTATAAAAAGTGACAAACATTATGAAAACTTTCAAAAAAATAACAATAAAAAATAAAGACACAAATGGTGAAAATTATGAAAAATGGCGAAGAAATCTCCAAAAATGACGAAAAAATGACTACAGTTATGAAAGCTGACAAGCATTACAAGGAATTCTAAAAAGTGGCAAACAAAAACTAGAAGAAAATGTGGCCCAAAAACTACTAAAATAATAAAAAGAAGCAACAAGGAAAAAATGACGAAACTAATAAAATTACTACAAATAAAACTAATAAAAATTACCAAATATGACCAAAAAAATCTGGATAAAAAAAAATTACAATCATGAAAATTGTCCAAAAAGTGACAACAGAAAATTGTCATACATCTTTAGAATTTTTCTGAAACAGTTAGCAGCAAAAAGGTGAATAAAAACCAAAAAATGTGAAAAAATTAACAAAAAAAGTAAATTTAAGTAAGCAGTAAAATATGAATTTAATCATTCACTGACGTTACATAAATAATTTTTTGCAGTTTTGCTGGCTGATTTCTACAATTTTTTTACATTTAATGATTTTTTCGTCAATTTTCCGGTATTATTCGTCATTTTTTTTGTCAGAATACGTCATTTTTTAATTATGATTCATTCTTTTACAGTTGATGATTTTTCATTATTTTCCTTTAAGTTCTCCTTTATATCACTTATTTAACATATTTCGACATTTTTTCGGAATTATTGGTGACATTTTCGACATTGTTGGCCATTTCCACAGTAAAATTAAAGCAACGCCCTATGTATGGTACACCATTACAATTATAACTCGCACCGACGCGTTAAGGTGACCCGAAACGAGAGCAACAAGTTCGCAACGAGCTCGGCGAGAGAGACTTATTCACGAGATCTTAACCCTTTTCTTCTTGTGCGCACAAGATTTCCACTCGAGGGCCTGTCGATTGTTCAAAGTTTCATGCACCACCGATCTTAATATAGGTGTATAGTAGTAGTAGTTGTAAAGAGAGACTGCTGGTAATGCTAATAATGATTAATATGCATTATAAGATAAGGGTTCCTTACTGACGCCCGTAGGGTCTGAAATGTGGTTGAATTAATCAGAATTACAGATTACCGAATTACATCGCCTCCAGGTTCGGGATCTGAAGGTAGTAACTCCTTGTATACTTCCAGACACTGTATATGTGTGTATATAGATATATATATAGAATTGTTGTGCTTAGATTAAGATGTACTGCTGCTACACTAGGTTGTTTTAGAACGCGGTACACTACTTCGACACGATGTTGTAGATCTTTATTTAATGAAGGCGCAGTTACTGCCGATATATACAGCTTAGCTATTAATTTTGTAAGCAAATAATGACAAAAAATGTTAAATAAGTGGCGCCAAGAAGGAACTTGTATAATAACAAAAAATGACTAAACATGACGAATAAATGACGAAAAAATGACGTATAAATGACGGATGCAACCGAGCAAATGACGAAAAAATGACGAATATATGACGAATAAATGACGGATACAGCCGAGAAAATGACGAAAAAATGACTGAATGTTAAAAATAGTGGAAAACAAGCAGCCAATGACCAACCTTGACGATATTCGTCCACAATAACTCAAAATTTGTTTGGTTTGCATGATAATTGAGCTCCCTTAATTAATTAAAACTAATCTCCCGCACTTGAACTTAGCAAAATTCGAATAACCTACACCAGAACGTCATATGCGCGTATGCCATCTACTCCGTCCCGATTCTCTAACCGGGGAACATCTCTCGCGGGAGAAATAATATCTATATATCCCTTTCTTGAGACGTGCTCGGAAGATATAAACAAGTAATTAAGCAAGTTCTCCCGCTGAAATCTCCGTTAATGTCTTTTGGACGTACCATAGACGTGACCGGATATTCCCTCAAGCATCGCTTGTATCACTTACCATTCGTAAAGGTCGTCGTTACCGACCACCGACTGACGACTCCCTACACGGCGGTCGCGAACGTGGTCGTAGTTTTCGGCGACATTCAAGTCGGCCGCCGCAAATGCTACGAAAATTGACATCGAAAGTTTCGTGCGGTGTCAGGCACGCGTCGAGTCGATGCTTCTTATTAATGGCGAGATATTTAAATTAGGTTTGGGGACGAGACTTAGATCGGATAGGGAGGGGGAGAGTCGTCGAGGCTAATGGAATCGACGGTAGGAATTATTTTGACATTCGATGGTGTGCTGTTATGATAATGGCTGGTTAGTATAATGGAGGTCGTTTAATGTAATACAGCGGAGAATATGATGATAAACAAAGGCTGGTAAGGGTTGTGGCACTATCCAAAGCTAATTTGCTTAATTTTGTTTGAAAATGTTGAAGATTTAGAAAGAAACTCCTCATTTTCCAATACAGCTAGGACTGGTCTTCGTTTCATTAGCTTTCCTAAATAAAACACATTGATTTATGGTTCTTTACTGGTGTTCCAAACCTATAAAGGTTGGAGAAATCAGAGGAAGACAGAGAAAGACTGTCAAAGCCAAGATGGCACAGTTGGCGACAGGGAAAAACTGACGAAACCTGGGGGACACAGGGAGACAGAGAAGGCGACAGAGGAAGGCAAAGGCTAGAACAAAATAAGATACCACAGGCGCGGATAGGAGAAGCGTATTAGAACCAAGGTGACATGGTGTGTGGTAATGGAGTGTGGGAAAACCAGAGTGGTACACTAGAACTCAGGGGAATCCAGAGTAACGCAAGGGGCCGACAGGAGAAATCTGGGAAGATCAGGTCAACACAGGGGGTAATACGTTAAGACTAGAAAAACCAAGGTGACACAAAGGGTGGCCGAGGAAGACTGAAGACAGTAGGGTGGCACACGAGGTGGCTGAGTAAAACTGACAAAAAGTGGGTGATGCAAGGATGACAGCGAAAAACTGAGAAAAAGAGTGTCACAGAGGCGATACAGGAAAACTGGTGTAAGCAAGGTGATACAGGGAGACTGAGATAGCCAAGCTGATATAGGAAGCAGACTAAAAAAGCTAGAGTGGGACAGAGGAAGACAGGTCGAAAGAAAAATCTGGACGACAGAGAAAACTACGAAAACCAAGATGTCACAGGATGTGGCCATGGAAGATTGGAAAAACCAAAGTGGCCAACCAACACTGGCGCTACCAGATCGGTGCAGAAGAAGTCAGAGGAATCCAGAGTAACTCAGGCGGTTGACAGGGAAATTCGAGGAAGCTGATTTTCCTAGAATTCCTCTGACACAGGGAACGACAGAAGAAGAGTGGGCAAACCCAGGTTACAACAGGGTATGGCACACGAGATGACTGGGTAAAATTAGGAAAAAGCATAGCAATACAGGAGTGTCACAGAGTAAAACAAAATACCACAGATGCAAACAGATGAAGACTGCAGCAAAACAGATTTTTTGGTCGCTATAATAATATTTACTATATTTTTTAACCATTTTTTATATTTTTGTAAAAATAGAGTGTCACACGGGGCACCAGAGAAACACTGGAGCAAAACAGATTTTGTGGCATATATAATAACTTTTGTATATATTTTTGCAATATTTCTTGTATTTTTTATATAAGTGAGAGTGTCACGGGGAGCGGCTATATTTTCACAGTATCTCTTGATTTTTTTTATTTTTATATTATTTTTTATTTTATTAATTTTTATTTTTTATTTTTTTTTGTTTTTTATTTTTTACTTTTTTTTATTTCTTTTTATTTTTTTTTTTTATGAAACAGGGGGCGACAAGGGAAACTGGAATAAAACTGGAACAGGTGTAACACTGGGAATGACAGAGCAAGGCTGGAGCAAAACGGATTATCTAAATGATATAATTTTATTTGTTATATTTTGACAGTATTTCTCGTATTTTTTAATTTTTATATGAACCAGAATGTCACATAGGGTGACTGGAAAAAATTGGAATAAAACAGAATGACACCAGGGGCGACAGAGGAAGACTAGAGCAAAACAGATATTGTCATAGTTGCATTTGTTATATTTTCACAGAACACAATATCTCTTGTATTTTTTTAAATTTTTATAGGAAGCAGGGGGCCACAGAGAAAACTGGGATAAAACTGTGTGACACTTGGGACGACAGGGGAAGGCTGGAGTAAAACAGATTATCTAATAGTTATAATTTAATTTGTTATATTTCTGATATTTTTTTGATTTTTATTTAAAACAGAGCGGCACAGGGGGCGACAAAGAAAGACTAGAACATCAGCTTTTGTGATAATTGCGTTTGTTATACTTTTACAGTACATATCACTTGTATTTTTTTTAATTTTTATGTGAAACAGGGGGCACAAGGAAAACTAGCAAAAAAAAACTGTGTGACACTGGAGACGACAGTGGAAGGCTGGAGCCAAACAGATTATCTAATAGTTATAATTTATTTGTTATATTTTGACAGCATTTTTGGTATTTTTTTGATTTTTATATGAAACAGGGAGGCAACATAGGGGGTGACTAGGTAAAAAAATTGGAATAAAACGGAACGACACAGTAGGCGACAGAGGAATAAATTTTTACAGTATCTCTTGTATTTTTTAAATTTTTATATGAAACAGGGGGCTACAGAGAAAACTGGGATAAAACTGTGTGACATTGGGGGCGACAGGGGAAGGCTGGAGCAACACAGATTATCTAATAGTTATAATTTTATTTGTTATATTTCTGGTATTTTTTTTTTGATTTTTATATAAAACAGAGCGTCACAGGGGGTGACTGGAAAAAATTAGAATAAAACAGAATGACACAGGGGGCGACAAAAAAAGACTACAGCAAATCAGCTTTTGTCATAATTGCGGTTGTTATACTTTTACAGTACATATCCCTTGTATTTTTTTAAATTTTTATGTGAAAAAGGGGACACAGGGAAAACTAGGAAAAATACTGTGTTACACTGGAGACGACAGGGGAAGGCCGGAGCAAATCAGATTATCTAATAGTTACAATTTTATTTGATATATTTTGACAGCATTTTTGGTATTTTTCTGATTTTTATATGAAACAGGGAGGCGACATAGGGGGCGACTAGGTAAAGAAATTTTAATAAAACAGAACGATACAGTACGCGACAGAGAACGACTAGAGCAAAACTGATCTTGTGATAGTTGCATTTTTTAAACTTTTACAGTATCTCTTGTATTTTTTTAATTTTTATATGAAACAGGGGGCCACAGGGGAAACTAGGATAAAACTGTGGGGTCGACAGAGGGAGGCTGAAGCAAAACAGATTATCTAATAGTTATAACTTTGTTTGTTATATTTTGACAGAATTTCTTGTATTTTTAAATTTTTATATGAAACAGAGTGTGGGGGGGGGGGGGTGACTGGAAAAAATTGGAATAAAACAGAATGACGCAAGGGGCGAGAGAGGAAGACTAGAGCAAAACAGATTTTGTAATAGTTGTTATATTTTCACATTGTCTCTTGAATTTAAAAGAAATTAATGAAACAGGGGGCGACAGGGAAAAATGGAATAAAATAGTGTGACACTGGGGGCGACAGAGGAAGGCTGGAGCAGAACAGATTATCTAATAATTATAATTTTATTGAATATATTTTGACAGTATTTCTTGTATCTTTTTAGATTATTATATAAAAGAGAGTGGGGGGACATAGATGAAGAGCGGAGGAAGATAAATTTGTTGATAGTTATAAGTAGTATTTGTTAGGTATATTTTCACAGTGCATCTTGGATTTTTTTGTAATTTTTATATGAAACTGGGTGTCACGGGGGTCGACAGGGGGGAAATTGGAGTTAAGCATAGGGAGATATAGGGGATGACACAGAATGAGTGTACCGACACAGATTTTGTGGTAGTTATTTGTTATATTTTCTCAAGATTTCTTGTGTTTTTTTTATATTTTTATTTATATTTTATTATGTCCATTTTTTTTTTCTGCTGTTCGTTTTTCAATTTTTTATGTAATATTGCGTGTGTGTTTAATTTGAAAAATACTAAAACTCGTAATTAATTTATTAAAATAATAAAAATTACAAAAATTTGCCAAAATTTGATTTTTTTTTAATTTTAATTTTGCAAAAATCACTAAAATTTAACACATCCATTATTTTTTACCATTATTAATTGCAAACCTCAAAAAAAGTACACAGTAGAAGAATAAAATATTTACTGAATTACAAAAATTTGTCTTTTGTGTTTTCATCATATTTCTTGTATTTTTATTATTTTTATTTTTATTATTTTTGTTTTTTTTTCGTTTTTTCTTTCAACTTTTGTTTTTCTCTGTTATTTTCGATACTCTTGCAGTTGTTCTTATAATTGTGTACTGAGTTACTGCAAAGCAGTTAGAAAAGTTGTTATTCTTTAGAATCCAAAACCTATTTCTGGAATTCACAACACAAAGTTCTATCTTATAAGTGCAGCCTCAGTAGATTATTTTCATTACAGAATAGGATGAAAAAAAGAACCAATAATTTTTATGATAGATAACCAGGCTTCCTCACGGATATTTAGCTGGTAATATAAGCATAAAACCTAAACAATATGAACGTTCAATAATTGGAAGCAGATGCTTTACCTTGATCTAGGAAGATTAGAGCCCATTAACGGGATGTTACTATGGCGTGAAGAAACTACACCACATCATCGAACCAACGGAATTTCTACGATGGAATATTCGTAATTGAAAAACTCATACGGCGAAGAGGTATACAACGCGGTCGTGATGAATAATGATTTTTATAATTATTGCTACGATCTGATTGTGGTTTCAATTAACTTCGACACACGCAGAACACCATCGGTTCTTTGTTCAGAATTTCTTCACTCCAATAGGATGGGGGAATGATGTTAGAATGTTGTACATACAACAACGTAATAAATTTGATGAATTGATCGGATAACCATAATATTAAACATATTTAATAAACTCGCTGTATCAGTTTCCATATCGATTCTATATTCTAGATTTCCGACTAAATTAAATTAGAAAAAAAAACTAGCAAGTCACGTGTATCTAGGAAATAAATTCACTTAAACAACTTCACGTGTACAAGAATTATTATCTCACATGTTCCCCAAGCTAGGCATCCCTGAGTTATTCAAAACGCCGCGGGGTCTAGACGTTAGCTGTCATCTGTGGCCAGAGTCATACCGCCCACCATACATATTGCGGTGTGCCTGATGCACTAAACGAGAACCAATGCATCCATCCTTAGATCAGAATCTGTATAAATAAGCTGGATGGTTAATTATGTCAGGAGGTTTTAGAGGAGGTATACGTCCACGAATTTGTATGTGTGTATGTATGTATATATATGTACATATACAGGGATGCTCCATGAAAAAATGTGATAAGGCATCTTAAATTGCTACTAATGACTAATGACTGCAATAGTCATTAAAATGGTAAGACAGAAGCTCAATCCATCACGGCACTGGAATTGGGGGAAGCCCTGACCAGCACGAGTAAGGACAAAGCATCTGCGATCGATGGTATACCTCCTGAGGCCACAATAGAGAGAACACAAACTCTTCCCAAAGAATGGAAAACTGCAAGAGTGGTGCTGCTACTAAAGAAGGGGAAAAACCCAGAGGACCCACATCCTACCCATAATGGACAATTTTGAATGGAAGAGCATAGCAACTTATTTACTGACTGTGATTAGGGACTATCTGCAACTGAGGAAAAAAGTCAATAAAATGGAGACCGCAGTGCCACAAGCTTCATTCCAAGGTCCCACTCGATAGGGGTATCCTTTTTGACCACATTCTTCAAGTAGAAATACAACCCATCAACTAATAACCTATGGAAACGAGTGGCTGAAGAGGTTAAGATTTAATAAAACTACCTGGCAAAAATTGGGAAATATTATAAAACATTGATTAGAACGGCCAAAATGTTTGGGCTGCAATTGAACTTTGGACTAATGAAATTTATGGAGCTTAAGACCAGTCTAGGCATTCTTCCTGGACTGGTCTTAAGATGTGAGATATGGATCCCTAATCAGAGAACCCAGCAGAAGTTAGACATCCATGAGAGGAAAATACTAGTAAGAATTTTTGGAGGAACGAATACAGACCTAGGATGGGGAAGAAGGATGAACATCAGCTGTTTGGAGACAAACTTGTTGAGCAATTTCTGGAAGCTAGAAGGTTGCAATGATTGGACCACCTTGCAAGAATGGAGAATAATGGAGGAGCAAAAGTAATAGACCGAGAAGAAGATGACGGGACGCAATAAAGGAAGTTTTGCAAGATAAGAATATCCAGAATTGAAGAAAGGCAAAATACAGAAAGGAATTGAGGAGAGTCACACAGCTCTAGTTCTCTCTAGACCTCTAGCCCAGATCTGCCTACAAGCTGTATATATGTATATGGTACATGTAAGACAAGCTAGAACTGGCTCCAAATAAATTAGAGGCAATTATCTTCAGAGAAACAATAAGCTAACGAGGATCTATGTATGTAGAATGTATCTTGGAATTGTATTGGATCAATGCACGTACTTTGGTGAGCACATGAAATACCTAACCAAACAAGCTGAGGAAAGGACCACTAGATTGTCAGGGGGCCAAGTGGCACGAAGACCCAAGCACTAAATGAAACAGTACACTTCTATGTTTCTTATGCAGCATCCATTTGGTAGAGTATATTTGCCCAAAAGATACATATGCCACAATCTATGTCAGAAACTCCAGAAGAATATACTTAGCAGAATGACATTGATTCCGTACGGCCTCCACGGTGGCGCTTCAGCTTGTATTTGGCCTATTTCCTTTGGACCTCCTGGCAACCCAAGTCTTCGTGAAAGAGGCCCACTGTAACGAAGTAAAGGCTTAAGAAGATCAATGACTGACTGACTGTACAAGGACGGTATAATTGGAACAAAGTGTGCTGGACATGGTAGAGGTAGATTATGGTAGTTCTACTCGACAAATTGCAAATACTTTGAATCTACATAAGTCCAAGTACGGCACAGTTTGGAAAATTCTTAAAGACAATTTGTTATATCCATACCACATTCGCCATGTTCGGGCACTGCTACTAACGGATATTCCAAACATCACTTCGCATTGCTCTATTCCTGATAAGAGATTCTTTTTACCGATGCAGACAGTTTATCCAGAAATGTAAGATGGAACTTGTGTGGGAACCATGTGCGGGAAGATGAGAATCCTCGTTTGGTATATGAAAATCGTTTTCGCAATCAGTTCTCTTTGAATGTTGTTGCATTGAATTGTGGATGACTATCTAATTGGACTGACATTTCTACCACAAAGACTTTTGGACGCAATGTGGTTTATGCACGATGATGCACCAGCACACTTCATTTTGGTTGGTCACAATTTTTTGACAACAACATAGAAAGATAGTTGGATTGGTTGAGGTGTGCCACATGCATGATTTACTCGATCCCCAGACTTAAACTTCCTGGATTTTTTCTTCTGGTGATCTCTGAAGTCATTAGTTTATGCTACTCCAGTGAAGGTTTCGAACGATTTGCGAAATCCACTAGTTAATGGATATAACTCAATTAGAAACGACTCTGCTGTCTTTGATCAAAAAGGTCGGGAGTCAATGACGACAAGATCGAATGCCTCTATCCAGTAAGTATTGGAGGAAGTCATTTTGAACATTTATTGAAGTCCACTACTCTTCTCCATTTTCTCTGGCTGCAGCAGTCTTTTTCTATCTTGTTACACCTGGATTTCTTAACAGCTCCTCTACTTGCTTCTTCCATTAATTATGCGGCCTTCTCCATTCCTGACGATATGACCAAACCATCTAAGCTTCTGGGTTTTATAAGCTTTGATAGATAGCTTCGACTCTCCATATAAAGCACAACTATATGTACTCCTTCTCCATACCCAATTCTCTTTCATTCCTTTATATATATATGCGAGTCATATAATGCTGGATAAATGACGAACGTCGACGGGAGGAAAACAAAACCAAGGCACAGTGGACAAACAAGCTTATTCTCCTTTAAATCGTGGCTTGACTCCAAATTGAGGGCGGTGGACTATTACTTAACCTAAATTCTAACAGGGCATGAGGTTTTTAGAGCACACGCACTGCGATTTGGGAAGGACAAGGATGCCAGCTGCATGTACTGCGGTGAAGAGAATAAAAATTGGATGAAAGACTATAAACAGCATGTTCAGAAGAATGCTGGAAACCAAGCAGGACCAAAAGCGCCCACACCAAAGTAAGTTTGTTATGTTTTGCTAGGATGCTTAGGTGGCGTTTTGGCCATATATCTCTATTGCAAAAAATTCGGTTTGATGCACAATGGTGTATTGCCCAAAGATCATGTATTGCCCCCAAGGGAGGGTTCCATCACCCTTACTGTGGTCCCTGGTCATTGAGGATCTGCTCAATATACTGCACGGAAAAGGCTTTAACATACAGGGGTATGTAGATGACCTAGTCGTTACCATAAAGGACAAACATGAAAAGGTTATTACTGACCTAATGCAACAAGTCCTTAACACCATCAGCAATTGATGCTGTAGGGAAGGACTTTCTGTCAACCCATGTAAAACCGTTGTTATTCCATTTACCAACAGAAGGAAACACTCGCTGGATACGGTATTCCTAAATGATGTACAACTAAACTACTCATTCTCGATTGCAGACTAATTTGGAATCAACATCTCCATAAGCTTCGCCAAAAGGCTATAATTGGTTTTTGGTCGTGCCAGATACTTTTCGGAAGAACTTGGAGTCTTAAGCCAAAAATGATATCTAATGGTTGTGTGGCCCATGGTCACGTACGCTAGCCTAGTCTGGTGGGCAAAAACTAACGAAAAGACAGCACAAAGTAAGCTGCAGAAGCTGCAGCGACTAGTATGTCTGAGAATTGCAGGAGCGATGCGCACCTGCCCAACTGCCTCAATGGAGGTATTCCTGGGATTAGCACCTTTGCACCTGGTGATTAAGAGAACTGCAGTTCTCAGTACCCACCGGATGAGTATATCACATCGATTTAAAGAGGGTTACTTAACCGGACACTTAAGGATCGTAGGTGACCTCCGAGAAGAGATTCCATCCTTAGCTATCCCAACGGACAGCATGACTGTCAAATTGCATCACGACCCACTATTTAGGGTGCTATTGTGGCCTTGAGGAATGGAGCTCTGGTGGACCTAATTGATCTCGTGCCTGGTATACAGACGGTTCCAAACCTAGCAAAGGGGTAGGGGTTGGCGTTCATGGACCGATGACCAACCTCTCCAGAGAGAGAAAACCTTGACAAAGGCTTGAAGGATGCCAACATCTATATACGTACCGACAGCCAGTCCGCTATAGAAGCTCTAGCCACTCATAGGTTTGAGTCTAAGTTGGTCTGGGAATGTCGGATGAATGTAACGCAATTAGCTCCAAATAAGAGGGTTACTTTGCGAGTGCGAAGCACTGGGCCGACGAAGGTTTCATCATCTAGGACAGACGATTGTGACGCCTGAACAGATTAAGGCCTTGGCACCCAAACCAATCCTGGGTTTAGTTAGGAGCATCGGATTAGAAGGGTACTAAAGGAATGGGGTATGCACAATAAAGGTAGTAGGTCACGGGGAAGCGAGCCTAAGGAGCCTGTACGACCCTTCTTATTACAATACAATACAAGATCATGCATTCTCCATGATTCAAGGTTTCACCATAGATACCTGCTTCAGGACCTATCGTCTTCTTTGACCAGATCCGGGATAACATTCCCGATAGAATCCATTAAACACAAACAATGCCTACAATAGGTGGCCATGGTGTATTATTAGAATCACCCTGCTAACGACAGTAATAATAATAATAATAATAATAATAATAATAATAATAATAATAATA
>SMLS01063516.1:0-22551 GCA_004785975.1 Popillia japonica
CAAAAAAACCTAGTCAAGAGCTTAATTTTATAAAATTCAGGCGTGATTAGGTGATTACATTATTATAAATAATACTTAAATTTTCTATATCTGTTCTAAAATTGACCGCGTTATTTTCTTTTTTTATGTATATCATTTCATATATTAATCTTTTTTTATAACTATTTTCTATTTTTAAAATCTTAACATTTTCAAAATCAAAGTTATGTCGTAATTCTTTAGAATGCTTAGACAAAGCAGTTTCCGCGGTTATGTTATGCGTTGCAGTGTATTGATGATTATACAGTCGTTTTTTTAGATACTGTTTAGTTTGCCCTACGTAACATTTATTACAGTCTTTACATTCTAATTTATATACGACATTACTTTGATTATCTTTTTTAATCTTAGTTTTTAAATTTGTAAATAACTGTCTGTTATTGTATGGTGTAAATGTAATGTTTATATCTGATTTTTTAAATTCGTATTTAATTTTGTCACTTAAGTCGTTAATGTATGGAATTGTGTGATATATTTTACTATTTTGTTTATTGCCTGTGTTGTATATTTTATGTATTCGTTTTTTTATTAATTTCTCGTAAAATTCTTTTGGATAACTATTTTTGTCCAAAATTGATCTAACTTTGCTTAAATTCTCTTTTCTAAAATCAGGATGTGCTAATTTAATAGCTTGGTCAACTAAACTATTAATTACGCTTTTTTTAAAATTTACGGAAGTGTTTGAATAGTAGTTTAGGTGTCTGTTGCTACTAGTGTCTTTTATGTACCAATTCGTTTTTATGTTCGTGTTATTGTGTATGATTTTAACATTTAAAAAGTTTATAGAATTTTGATTCTCTTTTTCAAACGTAAATTTTAATCTGTCATGATAGGAATTAAATGTGTGTATAACATGTTCAATTTTACCTAACGGTATGCAACATATACAATCATCTACATACCGTTTGTAAAATTCAACATGACAATTTAGTTTATTTAAAGAATCTTGCTCAAGATCCTCCATTACTAAATTTGCTATCACTGCAGATAATGGAGAACCCATTGCAGTTCCAAAAATTTGTTTGTATATTGTGTCTTTGTATTGAAAATATGTAGAATTTAAGCAAAGTTTTGCAGCCAACATGAATTCATTTTTCGGTAAATTTGTATGATTTTTTATTAAATCCCATTTTTTATCGATACTAGATAAAGCTAAATCTAAAGGTACATTAGTGAACAATGATACCACATCTAAACTTACTAATTCGTAATTATGTGGTACCATTTTTTTATTTATGTATTTAACAAATTCCCACGAATTTTTTATACTATTCTCTGAATTTCCTACAATATTACTAAGAATTTTGGATAAGAATTTTGATAAATTGTATGTAGGTGACTGCATACAATTTACAATGGGCCTTAAAGGATCACGCCTGAATTTTATAAAATTAAGCTCTTGACTAGGTTTTTTTGCCATGTTTTTCCCTAGTCCTCGAACAGAATTGTTAGAGCTTGACAAAAAAATACATTGATATAAGGAACATTAGTGTTATGATTATAAATTTTACATTTCAAAATATCTTAAATTGTCCAATATATTGTAAACATAATCCTATATATCACTGAATTTCTTTGTCTGTAGATAATTTTGTTGATAGGCATGGCTAGTTATTTATTTATATTTTGACACTAAATAAATGTCAATTTTATTCCACTGAAGAAGTTGTTACGAAAACCAGATTATAAATTTTGTAAAGGTTTTGGAATAAACTTGACTTTTGTTAGAATTGCGTGTTATCATTGACCTAAAAGTGGAAAAACTATCTGGATAATAAGATAAGTTAAAAGGTCATAAAAATACATATATTACTTATATGATTTGTAATAGTTTAAGTATCATATACATAGATTCTGACAAGCCATGGAGTTTTCAAAACAACACATTCAGCTGTTCCCGATTTTATTTGTTTTTTGATTTAAGTCGTTGTTTGCTTGACTTACTACGCAATACGTAGATTCTATAGCGCATTACTCAACGTACCTAAGTAAAAAACGTTATTGTAGCTACTTACAATTAGTTATCGTAGCTGGTGTCAATTCGGCGCACTCTATAGAACAGGATTGCGTTTTTAAACCTCAACACAAACTATTGTATTTAATAAAAGAGCAGAATGATTTATTTCCGGTTCCCCACGTTCGACTTATTTCATTATTCAGTATCAATGTAATGATTTGCTAATTAAAAATGAATATGTCTTTAACACAAAAGAAATGAAAATGGTCTTACAAAAATTTTAATATTTTGATAGAAAATACCGTAACGTACCGGAACTATTTGTATGGGTATACCACCAGATATTCTCAAACTAAGCTAGCTGCTTTCCTATGTTTCGTATATTTATGCCAAGAAAAACCAGTGCATTTAGCAGAAATAACCATTACAGTAACACCTTCTACCACAGAGGAAAAATGTATCATCAAGATCGTATTAACTGACTGAGACTTCAAGGAATACGGTCTTGCCCAGATATTACAAACATTTGACAAATAGTACTAGGTGACTGTGATTAGAACCAAATAAGGTAAATTTCAGGCAAATAGGTTTTCTCTCTTCTCATTTGTGGTCTAACTATATAATCGCAGAACTCACTTTCAGACTTACTTTCATTATTCTTAAGGGCGTTTGATTATCAGGAAAGTTTCAACTCGGCACTTGGGGATCTCGCACCATAAGTGGCTGCTGTTTATAGCTGCTATAAAGAATTTGACTGAGTTTGTAAATTGGTAGTACACAGAAAAGGAGCTGGCCCTCGTTTAACTGCTGTTAATCCCGAAAACATAGCTGCAGTGAAGAAGATGGAGGAAGAGGACAACCGCTCTACATATGCAATGATAGATTCCAATCTCAAGATTGGATTCTCGCAAATCAGATCAATATTCCGCGATCATTTATATTTGAAAAAGGTTGTAACTCAGTTTGTACTCCATCATCTGACAGATTTACAGGAAGAAGAACCGGTTAGAATTTGCCAGCAATCTTTAGATATGTTGAATGCTGGAAGCTATCAAATCATTTCTAAAAGTGTAACTAGCAATGAAAGGTACATTCTGTTTTTTGGTGTTCCTACTTGCCAAAAAATAGAATCTGAATACTTGAAAATGGGGAACCCCCTACGAAGAAAGGAATGTTACATCATGATAAGGCGTTATTCTATACAGCCAGGGACAACTGTTCAGTAGTTAGCGGAAACAAAATCAAAATTACGGGTCTTCCATACTCACCGAATGTGGGGATGTATGACCTTTGGGCATTTCTTAAGCACAATTTTTTAAACTTTCCAGTCAGAAGAAGAGATTGACGTCGCCATTAAGTGTTTTTTTGATAGTATCCCTAAAGACAGCTGACTGAACGCTTTTAATCTATGGAACGAGAGAATTGTTAAGTGTATTACTGGCAATTACTTTGGAGATATTTAAAATGAAAATTCTAAAAACTTTTATAAATTTTTCTATTCTCAGTAATTGTAGCTTATTTCTCGTATATGTTACTTTGAGTTCTACTTTGGCAATAGACTCCAATTCGTTGTTTTGATATTATGAACGTTATCTTTTTTGCTTTCCCATTTCTTTTGATTCAATTTATATTACATCAATTGAGATTAAACATAGCTCTATACGATTAGGTTAGGTCCTAACTTTTCCATTTTATATAATTGTTATTTTTTTTCCATATTTCTATATATGACTAAGTTGAGTTGATTTATTCATTAGTTGACTGTCGAGTCATACCACCTGTAATGTAATTATGTACTCCATTATATAAATTAGATTATTTTATATTAGCTGTTATGACAGTTTAACCTGCGCAAAATAATCAAGAAGGAAACAAATATGAGCTATCCTACGTGTTCCCACTCTGCCTACCAATTGGTACGCCTACATAAAATCGGGTTATTGAATGCATTAATTGTAAGTTTATTTTGTTATGGTAGAGTTCGGTTTGTATTGCCTTGGTATTTAATTTAATTTAGAGTTCACTGCCTAATCAACTATGACGTATATTTTGTCGGTGTATTTTAATGTTACGGTATAAGAAATTTAATAGAATTAGATAGGACTATAATTTTGTTATTTTTTTAATTTTATGGAAATTAATATATATATTTTTCTTTTGTTTCAGAAAAACGAGGATGGGAACTCAGCCACTTAGAGACTTTATACGTTTCCACGAAATACAGTAACTTTTCATTAACTTTAGTGAAGATGACTATTTTATAATTCTGTTTCTAATTAAATACTTTCAATTAAAATGACATCTAGTGTCTCAGTTTATAACACATCAAACATGAAGTTCGTAACAATATTAAAACTCTTCTCGCTAGTTATATCAGTATTAACATTTCCAACGCAAGCCTGCGATTTAGAACAGTATTTCAGCGGGAAGCAGGTGAGCGTTGAAGAAAATACAGCGACATCGCGTGTCGTATTTCGTGGCTTGCGAAGGACTTCTCCAAAAGTGCCGACAGCATCGAATGACGTTGTCGACCGAGCCATCACAGCAAACACGATCTACTTCGAATTAATCAACATTTATAAGGGTAGCGAATTTCTCAATGTCTGGGATGTACAAAATTTTCGGTAAGTTTAGTTCAATTTCTCCCTTCGTATCTGAACCATGTATTCTCTAGCGGCTTTGCGGCTCATAAAATTAATTACTCACGCTTGTCGAGATGAATGTGAATAAGTGAGGACAAGTATATCCGAAATAAATACACATAAAAAATCTGCGCAACGTATTGTGCATGAAACACCATAGCAGTATCCGTGCTATTATGTAGTTACTTTACTTCGTAAAGTTTTGTAAAGCGGAAAGGCCACACTACTTCTTCCGATTAGAAGGTCTGTAGTATCCTTAAAGGTGGGGTATCTAATAAAGTGCGAACGTAGGTAAATAGCATGATTTTAACAATGAGATATAGAATTTTAAGAGCTATTGAATGTGATTTGGCATAAGAAGAAAAATACCCCCAGGATTTTGGTAACTTTTCGCACAATACGATTTTACATTAAACAGAAGGTAATAATATAAACATTTTTACTCAGCACTGAACACAAACACCGAACTTTTCTTTACCAGGATATGCTCTGCTTGAGTAGGCCAAATCATGTTTGACCTAACTAAATTCAGCCTGACCCTGCCAGATGGGTTATATATTTCTTAAACACAGTTACACGTTTTCAAATCTTCATCTCGTGACTCAAGAATACTTTCTACAAAAAATAAATCCAAAATTCACATACTTTATGGAACCATCGTTAATAGATACATATATGCTTCATAAAGTTCCTAAGTAGTTCTTTCTCATGTCTTAAACACCTCTGTCATTGCTTGTCTGCAATTTGCTTTTATTTTCATTTCTAGTCTTCATCATAAGATCAATCGTCCTCCAATGGCCTTGGATTCGATCATAGTAAGTGTAAAGTTTTCTGGTGTGTCATTTCCTACTTGTTTGCTGGTTGCTATCTCTTCCCATCATCGCTTGCAATAAAAGATACTTTACTCTACAGTGCCTATGTTCCCACAGTACATGCACTCCTCATCTGGTGTTTTGCCGGTTCGCGTAGCGTACGTTCTGAGTATCCCATAATCGGTCAAAATTTGTGTAAGGTAGTGATCTGTATTTCTGTGCTGACACTCAATCTAAGGCTTCAGTTCCGGTATTAATTGTTTTGTCCATTATCCTGTAAACCAGTTCTCCTTCCATCTTTCCTCCCAGAAATGCAGAGTCCTACTTTTCACGCTTCTAACGGTTTCTTCGCTCTTTCGCTCGTAGATGAATCTTCTTTCCTGAGCCATTAGGTCTATCGGCGGAATCCCAGTAATAACTTTGGAGATTAGGAGAGTAGTCCTCTGGACCGGAGCCAGGTCTAGATATTACAAAAAGTGCAGTACGTGGTGCAATCAATGAGTGGATTCTGAAACAACACCTATCACACTGGAAGCATGTACTTACCTCGAAAAGGGACATACCAAGCGGTTGATGGAACGACCGTCATTAAAACGACTAACTGCTGCCCTACTTTCACTAAACAGTATTCAGATGAGGAACGGATTGCTATGCAAAGCGCATTGGAATCACCGTTGGAGAAAGATTTACCATACAGGCTCCTTAACCTAATCAAGGGAACTAACCTGTTCGAGTAAAATAAAATCAATATAGCAATAATACAATAGGCCTCGCAGGCCGTAGTGTTAGGGATGTTAAAAGACCGTCGTACGTGATCAAAACAAACAATCAATCAGGTAGTAGGTGCAGTTTTATACGCCGCCGCAGCTCTGGTTAGAATTTTGCGGTGCATTCTTTGTAGTAAGATACAGTTCCCACGAGCAATTAACGCTTGCTCACATACTTGTGCTTCATACATCAATATTGAGTGGGCTGCTGCCGCAAGCAGTGCTTAGTGCTGGTCGGGCCTCCAATTTCTGGCATCAATTTATACTGTAAGCATTTTGTCCTCCGCTGTCCCGGTAACCTTTTTCAGGTTTTCTCTGAAGCTATTTCCAGTATCAAAGAAGACGTTAGTTGGTTTTCTTTCATCCATACACTTATCCGTTTCAGATTTTCATTGGCAATCCTCATTAGATCTACTTTACCATCCGTCGTTACCATCAGCGCCAGATCATCTGCAACTGCTATACTTTTGGCACGCCTCTAGAGTGTAATTTCTAAGTCGTTATACAAGATATTCCCTAACATGGGTTCCAGAACAGATTCCTGGGGGATCCCTGCTTGGATATTAAGTATATCCACGTCTTGTTTATCTGGGTGGTCCTTTCTTTCAAGTAGCCATCTATTATATTGATAAGGTACGGCAGTATTTTCCTCCACTCGCGTTTATCCAAGATTAGATTCCAACTTGCTGTAGTAAAAGGTTTTTGTACGTCTAGTGTAATTAGTACATTCCATTTTTCTCTGTTATGTTTTTGATTAAACTCAGAGCTTGCAAAGTTGACCCTCCTTTCCTGAAGCCAAATTGGCTTTTGGCGAGACCTCTCTTCCTGTCAATCTCCTGGTCCAGTGCCTGACGTATCATCGCTTTGTATAATTTACTCAAGGTACTCACGTCTATTACAAATATGTCTAAGCAGCATGAATAGCCAAAATAATAATAATATGGCATTACTTCAAAACATTCCAGTACACATAGAATTCTTGGAATAGTGTTAAATTTCAGTGGCATACGGGTACGCTTTAAAATTTACCTCATTATATTATATACATACATACATACATATCTGTCAAAATTATATGAATAAGCACGATACAAATTACGATAACAAACAAAAGTGTTTCCTTTATCAAAACAAATCCGCGTACTAACGTTTTCAGATGAGTTTTCTATCTCACCACTGCAAGAAAAAATACTCATAGCCGTATATCGCAGTAAATTCCAGCAGATTATTAACATCAGCCAAAGATGTCTTAAAGGTAGAGATAATCTGGACGAAAGATGACTGAATAGTCTAGTATATGTATGTGATACATACATATAACATCATCGGCGGTTGGTATTTTGATTTGTTGTTTGCTTTTATTTTAGTAGTATTGTATTTAATGTATGTCCGGTATCATCACGCACATGTTACAGCTTATTAAATTTTGATCGCCTTTTGTTTGTATGTACCGGATGGCCAGATAAGAATGCAAGGTGCTGTAGCTCGGAAACTATTCGTCCCAGAGACTTGCAGAAAAAAATATACCTATTGCTAAAGTGCTCAAAAGAAGACCGTGGAAAATATTGTCAGATTTCCAAGATAGTCGACAGAGGTCTTACCGCCATCTTAAACTTTTAAGGTGATTTTTCACTGAAATCTATCCAGAAAATGTTATCAAAAAATATGTAATTCTTAAAGCTAAGCCTTACTCCAGTAACTTTTGTTTAACACTTTTTGACATATCTATTAAAATAAAGTGATGGGGATAATTCGATGTTTTTTTTTTAAATAAACAGTTCTAACTCCTAAACGACTGAAGGTATTTAATGAACTTGGTTCCGTTGAAAAAAGCATTTATTGTTCCATCAAACGTATCTTACTTATGATATGAATGAAAAATAGATTTGCTCTTCCTCACAAAATTTCTTTTTATTTTTACCTCTACATGTTTTGGCTGTATGCCATCACCAGCACACAATATCGGAGTGTGAGAATAGAAAATTATTTAAATGTCAAAGTTTTTATAGGTTAAGTATAAACTATGAGTGTATATATCCAAAGGATATTTTTAATGAATGTGTGTTCTGATGTATAGTTAGATTTTATCTGACTGTCTACAGGCATAATGTATCTTTAAGCATTGAGTGGAAGTGGAAATATAATCTTAGTTTCTTTCCCATTTTTATATTATTCTATAAGAAAATATATCGTGAAGTAATGTGACAGAAAAGTATATAAAGCTTATCTACTGGAACAACGTATTCCAGTACATTACGAACATTACGTTTCAAGAACTCTCTGGTTCTTTACTTTTGCTCTCAACATATTAGCTATTAACTAAATCTAAAAATGCAAATTTATATCGATCTGGTGGCAGCGCATTGAAGTTCAAAGTAGAATATTACTTTACACACAATGGAGCACAGCATTATATGACTGTGGTACCTTCTTTTAACAATCCGTATCCAAATAGCGAGTTGATGGAGGAAATTATTGTTTTCAGAATTATCGCTCATGAGCTCTACAAGTCAATAAATCCACTTAATTTCTTTAAGCAATAATAAAAGAATTCATTTAGTGTTGGCGGTTTGCATCATCAAAAGAATTGCCGAATCATACTGGCGATCAGTATAACTTTCTAAGAAATCATCGTTATCGTTAATTTTGGAATATATACTATGTGAATGCTTGTGAGCTGTCCATACCTAACTTGTGTGCGCTATATTCTACTGTACAATTGTACTGGCATATCGAGCGGACGATTGCGGGCAAAAAATTCAAGTCTATCTATGCAGACTGTGAGCGAGCTGGGCAAACAATTCTTCTCTCATACCATCATGCGGATTTTAGTTGAGTTCATACTTCCTAACGCTCACTCCTTCACACATTTCTCAATAAAGCGCGTTCTGAGTGGTAACGGTCGTTTTAAAAATGGAACATTATACGCCGGAACAGAAACTGTATGGTAAAACAATTTTACGGTGCGAATTTTACGGAAATAACTAGAAATAGTTATCAGTTGGATAGATCCCCCGCTCGATAGGGAATCTAATGTATCTCTGAACTAATATGCAGTAAGCTATTTCTGCCAATACAATTTTACAGTAAAATATAACGTGCAGAGGTTAGGTAATGGTATGCATACAAAAATACGATAATTTTCAAGAATTTATATACATAAAATTATAAAACCAAATTCACACTTTCCATGTTGTATACTACGACTATTAGTCTTCAAACTACTTACATTTATAGACAACTAGCGATTTTTTGTCAGTGTTGCAAATACATTTGTTTAGTTGTTTAACCTACAAGGATTATTCAAATCTGACAAGCGTACGTTTAGTGTTGTCAAAGTTGAAATTGAACTTATTGACAAAATTTGAAGTCTTTTTTTGAAGATGAAGTTTGTATTAGGATAAATTTTAATACCACAATAAATAATTTTTCTTTGGGATTTAACCTCATACTTCCTCCGTCCATATAAATGACCAGAATAAACGCGACACGTCATTAGTAGCATGTAGTGGTAATAGTACTCTTTGATACATGTTAGAAAAGCAACTCTAATGTAGAAATATTTGCACATGGAGTCGAACCGTAAATGCCGAATTCCACTTTCATTAAATTCGGAATGAAGCAAGTAGTTCATCCTTTAAAATAGATACTTACTTGCATTTGAACCGAATACGCTGAAAAGATGGATTAATATGAGATACATTATTATAGACGCCTATTTAATAAAACGCTACACTAGAAACGTTCCTAATCTCTTTACAATGTTATAATTTGGAACAATAATGGCTAGAAAATATCAGAATATCTACTAAAATGTATGAAGTAGCATAAAGTAAAGAATATATTTCGCTCGATCTTCAAAAACGTTGGTTAACAATTTCTTAACTGGTCGGAAAATGTGCGGAGGTGCTCCATTCTGTATAGAAATGAACACCTTCTGTAGACCAGATTGCACAGTTTTGTGTATTACTTAACCCCACCATTCATTATTTCTTGTTATTAATTTAATTTCTTAAATGAGGACCTTGTATATCCAATATTTTTAAACAATTACAGGTTCGTAGAAAATTTTAGAAATTCCAATATGCATATATAAAATTAACTCTCTTATGATTCTTGATTTTTTGATCCAATGATATTCATTCGCATTACAATTAAGTAATATACTTCTAATTCCAGTTATTCTAAAACTTTTCGTTGTAAGGAAAGTATTTTTAGACCAGATTATAACTCTATGATGTAAGTTATTAATGTACTTTCCTTCATCATTCAGGAAGTTAATTAGGTAGGACTTTCATGTTTATAGCGTCACAAATATTTAGTACTACCACAGCCTTGAATTATGTATTGTCTTCAATCGGATCCATTTCCAACGTAATTCAAATTTAATCAATGAGGTACACGGTTGTGGGTGTACTTCTCCGTAATTAATGTTTTAAGGGATGATGAAAGACAGACATTTCCTTTAACGCACATACATCTTACGTATACTGTAGCGGTACATTAAGTGGATGTGATTATTTATACTGTGGATGTGATACCTTAATGCGAATATACAATTAAGACACGTATATGGCAAGAAGTTTATACATCGGGAACAACTACAAGCAAAATATTGGGAATCTGGCAACCTCTAGTAAAATAAAATTAAGAGAAGTAGGTTAGTAATCAGTAATGCCGTAAATGGCTTTCGTAAAATGTCTCAGGACAACTTGTATTGTTTTGTATCATAAAAAGAAGGGGCGTAAAAGTTCCATTAACCTCTCCTCACTGGGAGCTACTGATCTATTGTGAATACCCTTTCCATTTAGTACTCTTCTGATTCCACGTTCTTAACGAATCTCAGAATTAGTTTGGGTACCGAGGCTTTAATCTGTTAGAGTCCTGTTCTAGATGTTGAAACCTTTGTTGGTCTAAAACTTCGCACTAGCAAAGTGTATGGTCGGCTGTCTCAATTGCCGAGTTGCCAGATAATATTTTAAAGGGCAATGACCAGTGATGGTTCTTAAGTCTGATTTTCTTAGATCAAGAAGTTTTTTATTACCATTTGGCGAGCAGTTGATAAATTTCTTCGCCTGTATTTGTCGATGTATTGGAGATGTCATTTCTTTAGCTTGCCAGTATTGAAGTTCTTTCTCGAGCTGGTGCTTTGACACGTCAAAGAAGAGTTCTGGTAGACTGAAATGCATGTTGAGTGGCTTGTTTTTCAAATTCATCCTCCGTGTCATTGCCTGCGATATTAATGTGCCCCAGAACCAACCAGTTGTGACCAGTTGCATCACATTCATCCGACATTCCCAGACTAATTTAGACTCAAAGCTGTGAGTAGCTAGAGTTTTCAGAGCAGACCAATTTATTTGCTTAGAATTTTTAATGAAAGACTAAATAACTTCTAAATAAAAAATGTACCGTTAATTCTAATCAATCGATCATACTATGTACAGTAATTGTAAGAATTACTAAACAAATAAAAATCCCACACTACATATCTACTACGAAGACAGCCCAAGATTAAACTTTTATTTTATTTTAATTATAATTTATTCTAATAAGAAATTGTTGGTGACGCATGGTTCAGACACTTCGTCTTCACGAACCAATTTCCTAAATACTACAAAACAAGCAAGGGTAGTTTCAGCCGTAGAACAATCAACAGAAAGTTTTTTAGAAGCAAACTCATGGCATCTATCTAGGACGATTAATTTTATTACTCACGAAAACTCATTTGAAATCTTTTATTTTAAATGAACCTGCTTATTTTGTTAAAGTATGTATATGCATACAACAAATTTGTCGCCTTTTTTTATAGCCTTCATATTAGCCATTGAAGACTATCATTACTTTGATCTACAAATAAAAATATTATAGAATATTAAGATGTCAAGCAAGATCTAAAAAATAGTTTAAATGATCAAGTTTACAAAAAAAAATTAATATAACAAATGGTGTTAAAAACTTATGAGAACTAAAATTACAGTATTGTGATTGCAAATAGACTGCATTATGTTTCAAGTGATTAATAGCTTGAGATTTAGTTATGCGAGTGCTTGAAATGAAACTAATTACATTTGCGAAATTAGGCACCTTATAAGTTAAATTAAAACGTAAAACGAACAAATATTTGGAATTACTCACCAAATATTCATTAGTCCATAGTCACCATTGTAGATATATAAAATATCTCTAGATACGATGTACGTTTATTAAAATTACCAAGATAGTAGCAGGGCAAAAAGCTAGTACTGGACAGAAAATAATGTACCTTTTAAACCCGTTTTAGACGATGTCAGTTTTGCCAAGAAATTTGCTAGAAAATTGGCTATCAGAAATTAGTCATCGTGTAAAACATAAACTTTTTGTCTAATTTACCAGGTAAATCTGATAGCAAAAATTTCTTTGAAAATTTTCTATTAATTCCATAGTAAATCGGTGCATACCACTTCTGCGCAACATGATTTGCTGCTGTCAAATAACGAATGAATTATTAGGACTTCAATATTGTTGTAATAATTAAAAATTTTAATAAAAGTAAGACACCACTTTCACTGACTGGTTCAGAATTAGTTACAGCGAAAAATGATGCTAGCCATTAGCCATTATAGCCAGTAGACTAACACAAATACCTGAGTAGAAAATAACAAGGGAAGGGGAGCATTAAATTGTTCAACTTATATTCGAGACAGAAAATGAATGTGCTATTTAAATATTTTAGGCCTATTTCTTAGTATAGTTGTTTGTTAGTATGCATGCTATTTAAGTTTTCTTCTTTTTTCTATAATTCGTGTACTTTCAATGCACTTTTCCTATTAAAAAAAAATCACCAAAACTTCTACTTTCTGCTGCTCTAGTGGATGACCTGTTTCCAGCCTGTTGAAGCAACCCAGGAAAACTGGTTTAGTTGCGATAATATTCGTTTCTGTCTACTTTTCACCATTTTTGTCTACTAAAAAGTTGTGCTACACATGCTAGAGTAATTTTTTCGGCTTTTGCAGCCTGTAATTAAACATTCTTCGGGTGTTGTTTGATCCAGGTTGATGGCATGATTTCATCAACTTCTCGCTCAAAGGAAATGCATAGAGCTCAATATTCTGCGGAAGGATATTTTTAAGTTTGCGTTGATTTCTTAAGAATTCGGACAAATATGTGTAAAACATAATTAAATCCTTTTTTCAAATTTTCATGGATATATGATGTCTACTTTATGATGGCTAATTTCCTGTCTAATTGCTTAGCAAAACTGACATCGTCTAAAACGGGCTTTACTGGGATTGAATACAAGATTTCTTGCTCACAGCTATTTGTTTCTTTAGCTATTATGCCTCAGATCATATTCCCTCTTGAAGAAAAATTAGCCAAAACTATCTTTACTTTTTACTAAATCACTGGCTCGAATTTGAAATTGTTTAATTTGCTTTTTTGGTACCCAATATTGACAAAACAACCATTCATTCAGTTTCCTGGATCTTCGCTATCACTTAAAACTGCCTTCATTATTTACGTATTTGAATATATCTTACCTTTAGACCTTAGCGTTTAGTGTGTTCTTTTCATAATTAGTGACTTCACTTAATTCTGTTTAATGGTAGACTTTCGTGATATAGATAAATAAAACAGTTTAACAGAAGTATGAAAAATTTTAGTTAGGTATACGTGACGAATTTACCGATTTTATAACGGTATTTACTTACCTCATTTATGGCACACAATAAAATTAAATTCCATAATAAAAACTTGACGCTGTAAACTTAATTCCCTCTTTATAAGCGTGTCAAAAGCATAATAACGCGAAGCCGTCAAAATCGATTACGTTGGGATTTGGCATACGATTCAGGCGGTCGCGGTAATAGATAGAAAAGCGTAGTCCGCAAAGCCATAAAAGGTATTTTCATCGCGTGATACGAGATCGACAGCCGTAATAAAAAGATACTTAACTTTTCAATACACATCTTAGTTGCCTCTGTAATTTTTGAAGAATGATATAAAATATAGCGATTAGAGATAGGTGTATTTTACGATATGTGTTACAGGGCATCATTTATCGCCTGCATACAATACTTTTTTGTTTCTTGAGCATATAGGTGAAAGACCATCAATGATATGTGATGGACTTAATTTGAAATTAAATAGAAGTTATCTCTACCAATAACATAAGTGGCAAATATGCAACAGTCATAAACAAAAGCCTCTTAAAATGCTAAAAAAATTGCTTTTATAAAATTACGTAACAGCTCTATTATTCTGCTCCGCAAATCCATTTCAATTGTCTTTGTTGCTGGGAGTTATTTAGAAAAACTTTATAGGAGAATTAATGAAAACACAGATATAATATACAAAACAACGGCAAAGAATTCCACTTTTGTGCAGCAATTTACTAATTGTATATTTGAGCCTTTCAAGCATAGTTTGCCTCTTACTTTAGTAGATAAGTGGTGCTATTTGTCTGTTGAAATTCGTAATTCGTAACAGATAATAACCTTCAAGATATATTTTCTGCCACCTTTGCTCTCTTACAAATTTGAATAACTATTCCAATGACCACAGCTGAAACGGAACGAAGTTTTTCAACATTAAAGCGAACACATTAGTCGCTTGAAACTAATCTTAAATGAATTTGTTCAATACCAATGTTATTAGATTAGATTAGATTAGGGGTGGCATTACGGGCCTCTTTCACCGCGACCTTCCCGGTCTATTGTGATCTCCAGTAATCCTAGAAGGCGCCCTCTAACTTTGTCCTCTTTATGAGGCTTAACGTCCTTCAGAGCGGCTCCCGTATGTAGCTATGTGCTGTGGGATACTCTGTGCCCAAAATTAGAAGCCTTGTCCTTGCCAGGCCTTCGCAGCGGTACAATACATGGACTGGGGTTTCTTCCTCCTCCCTACAGAATCTGCATATAACATCTTCCGCTAGGCCTATGTTTTACATATGCCTATTTAATCTACAGTGACCTGTCAAGAGACGTACTATCATTCTGACGGTTTTCCTGTCTTTATCCATCAGGTCTCTAGTGAATTCAGGCCTCTGTTGTTTTAGGAACTCCTTTGCCTGTCTTTGTCCAGGTGATCTTTGCCACCATTCCCTGAACTTATGATGTATTTATTTCTTGAGAGACTTTCTAATTTGTGATTTGGTGGTGCCGAAAGATGGGCCAGGCCCGACGGATTGCCTCGATAAACCTTGTCTAGCCACATCGTCTGTCGTCTCATTTCCCTTCACGCCCTCGTGGCTGAGAACCCATCTCGTTTAAGGCGTTAACGTAATCCCAAACCAGTTTGGAGTCAACACTTGCTGAACTAATCGCTTTACGTGTTACTTGGCTGTCTGAGAAGATAGCGACGCTTTCACCGAACTCGTTTCATCTTCAACTTCCACTTCTCTAAGGCAACGGTGAATTGCTGCTACCTCAGCTTGAAAGACCGTTGTGTCCTTGCTGAAGCTTATCGAGATAGCCTTCCTAGGCTTTCTTCCGTATACACTGACTCCTACGCCATGTTCAGCTTTGAGCGGAGGGCCATTCTCCCAGTCCTTCTTATCTGGTATTATGACCTGGTATTTCTTATCCAGGTTGAATTTCTGAACGATGGAGTCGCTTGGCACCCCCGTAAGGGGTGCTTCGTCAAGTTCATTGGGTGCTTCGTCAAGTTCATTCATAAGTTTTTGGTATTCAGCACCGTGCGATTTGCTTATCGGTGCTTGTTTATACATAAATCTGTATGCTGCGGAACTCGCAGCTCCTTGAATATAAATATGTAACGGTGGCAGGTTTAGGACAACCTCCAACGCCGCGCTGGGGCCGACCTCATGTCGCTGTGGTGGGGGCCGACCTCATGTCGCCGATGGAACAGAGGCAAGCAAGTTTCTGAACCCCACCCAGCGCCCTGGCCGCCACCTCCTGCTGCGCTTTTGGCCACCATACTACTGCTCCGTAGGTTATCGTGGGTCTGACTACCCTTGTGGGGCTGAGGCCCCACTTCCTTCCGCAAAACCTTCTGCATCCTTCTAGGGTAATGGTGACCTTGTTGGTTGGCCCTTTCACCTCCTAACACAAATGGCTTTAAGCCTTTTAGCATTCTTTTCCTAGTGAAGGTGATAACTTGTGTCTTTTGAGTATTGATCGATAGCAGCTCTTGCTTGCACCAATTATCCACCACGTTGATTACGGCTTGCATACGTTCCACAAAAACTTTGGGGAACCGACCTCTAACTTCTATTGTAAAGTCGTCTGCGTAACCCAGGCAATGAAAGCCTTTGCTGTTCAGATTGGAGATTAGGTTATCCACCAGGGCGGCCCACAATACGGAAGATAGAAGACAGACCTGTGGGAAACCCCCTCCGGCCTCTATTATGATGGTAGCCTCGCCTATTGTGGATGTAATTACCCTTTTCTCCAGGTTAGCTTTTATCCACTGGAGAAGCTTCGGTGTAACGCCTTTTCTCCGTAGTACCTCGATAATTGAGTTTGTGGTAGCCTTATTGAATGCTCCGTCTATATCCAAGAAGGTCGCTATAGCTATTTCTGTGTCTTCTAAAGACTCTGAAATTAACCTATTGAAATCGTCTAGACCGGCCTCCGTGGATTTTACGGATTGATAGGCATCTTGCCTATTACTGAGTGGCTGATTGCTCAACGCGGTGTCTCTTATGACCCTCTCCACTATCCTTTCAAGGGTCTTTAGGAAAAACGAGGACAGGCTTGTTGTTCTTTATGGCGTTTGATCGGAGGTTTTACCTACTTTGGGTAGGTATATTACTCTCACCTTTTGCCATGCAGTAGGAACGCATGCCCAACCAATGTTATACATTGATATCGTTTTTTCTTGTTTCTACGTTTTTTACTTTAGAGGCACACACTTATGTTAAAAATCCTTTTATAAGAAATTACTGTAATTTTTCGCCAAGCTTATAATAAATAAATAATTATATTTTGCTTCCCCATTAATGTAAAGTTTCGTAGATGAGTTGAGACGTCATATCTGTGTGGACTACATCGCAAATCACGTGGCCAATGATCGCTATTACATATTAATTCTCTTTAAAACAAATTGATAAACAAAGTTATTGATTTAGTCTCACGTAGAGTAAAATAGGAGAACGTAATACAGCAAAAGTATTATATTCTTTTTATTGCGTTTGGATAATTTTTTAATACAATCATAAAGTTGATCATGCTAAGCAACATTTACTTATTTACGTTCACAAAAATTATTCCAGGATTAGTCAAACCTGGAATATTGTTTGGAAAATATAGGGTTGAATTGCGAGAAACGGTCTCCCGAGCCCTTCCAGTTAGTGCTAAAGCCTGTAAACATCCATTGTTTGCTGCATACACACAATAGGGGATACAAGTATACGTGTAGCTCCCATTATTTGTGGAAATTGCCGACAGTGATTTATCGAGCCAGGGAACTAAAGTCCTTTGATATTAACTGATACTATTTATTATTAATTTAAGGGTACCCATATACAATGGGATCCCTTTTAACATGAGCATGTAACATATGTTGAGTATATACTTATTTGATATGCTTCCAATGAAATTAAACTGTACAGAGTTCGTCATTCATTAGCACAGTAATATCGTTTAGTTAATATTTTGATTATTTAGTATAAGTAATTTTGTAAAATCTGGAAGATATGGTATTATTACTTTAAAATTATACTAAAATCATGTATAATTAATAGTACCACAACATAATCGCTTATAGAGAAGGCATACATTACATTAATGGAATGAAAGATTTTTCAAATCTAGTTAACGAATTTTACCCAAAAATTTTAAAAGGTTATACCGGTTAGCTAATCATTGATATAGAAATTTCGACGTCACAGTGGTAGCATATGCCAACATACAAAAACTATATAACAGCTTATGTAGAACTGCATTCCTGTAAACTGGTGCAACAGTTTTAAGTTAATAGAAGCCTAACAAGTACAACTTCTCTTTCTAGAACCAATGAGATGGAAACTCATGATTTTCCTTATACTATGGTTCAATGACTCGCATTTCTCCCAGAATGGCTTGCCTAATATACAATAATATATAATATAAGTTGTCGTAGGCGGTCAATAGGAAATGTGTTCTGAATCGGCACTTTCCACGTTTGCTTGAGTGTTTAAAACATTTAGACTCATAGTGCGTCTATTATTATTCCTAAAAACATCACAATCTTATATTTAAATATTATGAAAAGCAATGATGAGAATTGAAACGTGTAGGTTAAATTTTCCGTTATTTTTAAGGAAGTTTGTTTGGACAGTACCTCCATGTATTGTCAGAGGTGAGATGTAAACTTGAAAACGATAATTTATCATGAATATCTGCCAAAGATATTTTGTCTTGGTTTCTTTGACAAAAAAAAAACATAATAGGTACTAAAGTTTAATGAGTGAGTAAGTTTGAACAATGTTTCGTTTCAACATAGATTTTAGATACCTACCTGCTATAATAGTGAAAGTAGACGCAAATCATAAAGAAAAGTTATTGTATATTATATATTATATTCCGTTTGCAACAACGTCTGCATTGGATTAGCCAATAAAAAGCTAGCAACAGCATCTAGTACATGAAAATATGTGGTACTTTTACAAGATTGTAGGTACACTTCGGTAAATAAAATGAAAAACGTAATTAATAGTTTAGTTGACCAGATTATTAAATTGGCACATTTTGAGTTTCGAAAGGAGAATTTAAGCAAAGTGAAGTCAATATTGGAGACCAATAGTTATCCAACAAAATTTATGAAGAATTTATAAAAAAGAGAGTAAATAAAGTACTAAATCAAATAGTAAGATATAATAAATTTCCATGGCTCGAAAAACTTTGACATCAAAGAATGTTACAAGGTAAAACAAAGAGAATAACATGGGTATACATACCAAAAACACACAGGTACATATATAAAATTATATCATTAACACTCTAAAAATATTGCTTAAAAATACTAAAATGTATCAAGAATAACAAGAAATAAATTAATATTCGCCCACAGTGTAGTAAATATGCGCTAATAAATATTTTTTAACCCCATTTTTAACCTGATTTTTACTAGCCATGGATTTTATATAATCTGGCAATTGCTTATACATTATAATGGCCTGATACGGGGGGCTGGACTCATAAAATTTAGTTCTATGGGAAGGAATACTTAGATTATGGCAGCCCCTCGTCGTCATGCCACTATATACGTCGCATTGTCTTACAAATGTAATTTCATTGATTTTATAAAACATTAGAATTTCGTGAATAAAGGCACCAGCCAGAGAGAGAGAGAGGCAAAATACCGAGACTCCCAAACAAAAGGTGATACGTGTACCTCTTAAAGGATACCAGTGTTACTTTCCCAGGGTTAACTCTTAGGTTTTCCTGTCGACACCGCCCTTCTGTTGTTTTCAGAGCTTTTTTTGAGTTCTGAAATAGTGCTGGCATTTTTCCCATGTATGAGTATTGCAATATCATCTGCATTAACAGTGGGTATACTATGCCTCATTGTTTAAGATTAGAAGCGGTTCGTCGATTATAAAATCCCATAGTAGACACAAAAAACATCCTCTGCGTATCGACACATGCATTGTTTCACCTGCTAATAAGGCGTCCTTCCAGAATGGCCTTGATCCACTTACAGGTAGTGCATTCCGTACCACGATTGCTAGCGGCTCCTATTGTTGATTTAAAGGAAGTATGTCAAATGCTCCCTTCTTGTCCAGGAATGCTACTAGAGCAATCTTCTGATTGGAGATAGATGCTTCTACAAGTTGTTGAAGGGTACTATTACATTTTCCTGATTTTCTTTACTGGTAAGCATGTTGATTAGAGTGTAGTGGTCTCTGTAGTAGTGAGGTTCCCAAATATATTTTTCAGCAGTTGTTGCACAGCTTTTATAAATGAAGAAGGGTTATGGGTCGGTATGCCTTAGCCCCAACATACGAAAGTCTCCCAGGTTTGGATATGAAGGCAGTCCTGACTCTATTCCACATTTTCTGTATATATCCTACAGCTGGACTGGCACTCCTAGCCAACTACCAGCAGTCACTGTTCGCCCTTTGTAGGAGATTTTGAGGCTTTTGCTGGTTATCCGCATTTTCAGGGGTTGACTTCTTTTGAGTGTGGAAAGTGCCTTTGAAGTAAAGCTTCGAAGGTTTTCATTAATTGGAATAAATTGATTTTTAATTCAGTTGTTTTCTATTGACCTGCAACTAGAAATAATATCTGTAATAAGGACTTAATGTAACTTCATAATATTTGGGTAACCAATAAAATATTTTAGTTGGAGCAGGAATAGGTTACTCAAGCATTATTATTTAACACACTTTTGCATATTTTCGACATAATAACCACGACGAATACATCAGACTTACTAGCCGAACATTTACTTTTATATTTCGAAGGCAGAGGGATATTATCTTGGCCATTAAAGAATAATATTCCGGAAGATGTTCTTATAAATCTTCCGGAATAGTTTCTTACATATATTGATCTGCAAAAGAGCAATCATAATAATTTATACGCATTACAAGTTTCGTTGAACTTTATTGAATTCTGCAAAGTGCTACTCTTGCCTTATATAAAACTGAACATAAAAGTAATCGGGTTCAAATATAAACTTAACAAAAACTAAAAATCAGTCACATACAACTTTTTTCTCCCTAACAGTCTCCATAACAAAAAAAAGAAAATTGGAAGTTTACTATACCATTAAATATGTCAGAAATAGAGCTCAACTTCACTTCAGAAGATAATATATTTATCATCATCCCGGATATTTTCTTATTTCCTGCATAACAGTTTCACCCTGACTGCAGTCACGCACTGTATATTATACAATTTTCTAGCTCACCAATCTATACGTAGTTAAGTTTTTGCTATAAGCGGAAGGTTCAACGTTCAGTTCATATAAGCTAAAGTAAAGGCGACCCAGACACAGATCGCTACATACGTATAGTGGAAAGACGAGACTGGAGAGCAACATTGACGACATTGACGGCTTGTCCATAGCAAGCATAGCAAAGGAACCAACACACGAGCGGCACCATGACGCAGGTATCAGAGGCTTTCGAAGTTGTTCAGCGGGAAAATCATTATTGATACTTGTGATGCTGGTTAGATTAGATGTAGAAAACCTCTAATTCACCAAGATGAATACTCTGCTTAATTAAGATAGTATGTAGCCACTTTAGCGACGGCTTATCTCCGACACTAATATGTCCTATGACATGATTCCTAAATAGAGCTACTGCTAACTGCGAACCTAATACGACACACAGACTACATACGGGAAGTGTCAGCGTTTAATTATGCTCCTGCTGTCCAGAGACGCCGAATCAGAGGGACGAATGACCAGATGAATAGACTAGTACATTCAACTGAATCTGGAGATCAAAATAACGATGCATAAGAAAATTAAAATAAGTTTCATAGCTCAAACGGCAGCTCTGCACCCAAATCGTATCATAGAGTCACCCATGCTCTATGACTCGTTATACTACTGTATGGAAAGGAGATTTCGTCTGATGCCTACGACAAGACAAGTAACAGAAGCAGCTTTAATACAGCAACGGTAGGACTAATCTTTGCTTACTCATAACGTATGAATCTCTACGTGATGGTGCTGTTAATTTGAGGAATGCTTCCAATAGATCTAGCAACTCAAGTAAACAAGTGACTCGAGAAATTGATGCAACAAGCAAAGGCGAATACTACAGCACTCACCAGACATCCCTGATAAGAGGTCTAGCAGAATAAAATGAGAAAACTACAGACGGCTGAACTCATCAGCAGTATCACATCGTGGATGAATTGAAAGCATGGTAAAGTAAACTACTATCTCGTCCAGTTTTTCAGCAGACACGAGGATGAGCACACATCTGGTTAGAATAAATAAAGTAGACGACTGTATCAAAAACTATGCTAATTGGGCAGTTTTGGAATACGAGAAATGGAGAGTCTACAGAGAAGTACTATAAGAATAAGTAGGTCCTTAAAAGCAGAACAGAGATCGGCGAGAGATACAAACAACGAAGTCTAAATACTATATGCCATCTTAAAGTAATACGGTCTATGATTGTGGGATGGATTCTATCTCTAAGAAAGTGAGATGCTGAGTGAGTTCTAAACGAATGTGTATCTAATGGTGCACACTAGCCGATTAAATGAAACAATAAGCGACTAAATCTGGTCAGTTCAAGTAGTGACCACCTTAAATCCACAGAAAATTGCAAGCGGTCTAAGAAGGTGGCGTATGTAAATTAATCAATTTTCCCTAAATTTACAAATGAAAGTGAATGTTTTCTTTTTTCAAATTGTCTTCAACATGTTTGTCTGTATCTAAGTATAAAT